>JAPUUL010001086.1:0-11646 GCA_029590625.1 Lasiodiplodia mahajangana | reverse complement strand
ATATGGGCGCCTTGCCGATGTATGCGTTCGACGCCGTAACTCCTGAGCCAGCTGGTCACGGCGGCCGAGGCGTTATTCGCCGGCGGGAACAGCGCTTCTACTTCCTCTTTGCTGAGCCATTTTCCATAATTGGGGCTGCTAGGCGTCGAGAGGTCTTTGAGTTTCTCTTCGAGAAGGCCGGTGTTTTCAAGCGCAAGGTCGATCTGCAGAGTGATTATCTGCGAGTTGGCGGGTAGAGCGATCCTCGACACCGTCTCCGAGAGAGACACGCGGCTCATGACTGCCGAGAGGACTGGCGTAGCGAATATTGCTAGGCAAGCTGCCAATATTTTGCTTCGCCCTGTCATTTTCGCGTATCTACTCTTCAGTATGACGGCGCGTGTTCCTTCAATGGGCCTCGCAAGGCCAGTCACGCGACTTAATGTCTCCCATGCCATTCACAGAATCACGACCGGACAACCTGTTCATTTATCATGATTTACCATCTAGAGGCTAGCCTCTTCTTACCGGACGGCAGGTCTCTAGAATGGCAGTGTATGTGGGACGGGATCTAGACCTGGCCGTCCGAGTCCCCCTCGGTTCTCTTCCCGGGTGGCTCGCCCGTCCGCGTCGATATTCTGGATCGTCATATAGGATGTCTGCGGCCGCTATTTCCAGGGATTGCCCATAATCCCGTTCATCTAAATCCCAATTTAAAACACTGACCGATTGGGAGGTTTGCCGGAGCCCGCGGCAGGAGATATAGCCGAGACCGCCCAGAGCCAGTCACCCGACGTTGCATACTTAGCCTTTTGGCTTGACTTGATATGTCAGGTGACGTAGCGGGACCTGAGCACGGAGGTGTAAAATAAATCGTATTTCTTGGAATAGAAACATTAAGTCATGCTCATTATGGGGATGTTATAGAGCAGAAGGTCTAGCCGGCGAGACGATCGTCGTGGCACGTCTCTAGAAAGGTCTCATGAAAAATGTGGCGTTTTTTTTTAATATCTATTACCTGGATATGTAGACTCTATTTAGGGGGTATATAATTGATTCTATGATAAAAGAGTAGCTGATCGGTCGTTGGGATACTCTATTACCATTGGGACGTTTGAAGACTCATGAAGTGAAGTAACCTTAATGTAGATTCCTATGCATTGGGAACTCAAGTCGCTTATTCTAGTGTGATATTGCCAACTATCTAAAGACCGACCACGATAGAAAGATGTCGTAAAATTCTAGAAGGCCCTTCAACTCACGTTTGGCCAAATAGTCGAGCATATAATTGTCGATATCATCTTTCAAGTATCCCAGATCCGCATATTATCAAGACTTGCATAATAAAGATGCGGTATTGTTGCCCCCTCATATTAACAATAGTTTAGAAATTATAGAAGGGGGCTTGCAACCACGACTGTGCTGGTGGATTGGTGAGTAACGCAGAGCGTCCTGTGTAAGGCCTTTTCGCGTCGGAATGTGAGGTCTATAGAAACCGGCTACCTACCATTTCCTCTCGAAGGAGAGACACTCATCAACAAGTGACCAATCATTTTCTATATCCTTCGGCATGAGTTCTGGTGCGCCCCGTTCGTTTTAAGATAGCTGTTCAGCGCTTCGCATCGTAGATGCTAATCGTGTGATTCTAGGAAGAAGAAGAATAAAAAATAACTCGGGCCTGCAAGTTCAACAAGACTATGTGTAATTTCATGATTTGTTGTCGCTAGACTTGTCCTATCCTAATGAAAACACTAAGACACTGATGACTACAGGTCAGGACGACAGAAGGCTTGATTTGAGTTGTGTTTTTGCTAGGTGTAACGCACAAACTCACTTCAAACACTTCGTAACTACATTACTATAATGCTCCATACATGGCGGTGTTAAAAAGTGATTACTGCCGCCTGAGGGTTGGTCACTTCGTAGGTACATAGGCCAGTTTGGTAATCAATCAAGCTCGGAGGGCTATTTTTCTACAACAGTTGATTCGATGTCAAAGTTCGAAATGACTCAGAAATTACCAAATTTGATATCGCATGCATTGAATGACAAAAAGGACATGTCACCTAAATCCAAATCTAACGCCCTTGCAACCGTTTCCCATGTATGTTGCCATCTGCACGATTCGTATATGGCGACCCGACAATGCAGCTCGGGGTAACCGATTTCGACAACAAGGGCTCTTGACGAACCTTGCTCGTTTACCCATAACTACTGTAGGCATGACAACATGCATAGATAGTAACACTCCAGAAATGTTATTCGCCAATGCCTACTTATGTGCACCGTCATGGGAGAATAAGAATGAGGTATATAAGGACTCACATAGAGAAGAGTATCTGTACGCCTACCGTTTCGCGGCTTCCGGCAGAAAACGGAATTTACCGTTAACTATATTGAGCTTGGTGTAGATGCAAACTACTAGTAAAACTACTTCTGCCTATGTCGACACTATCTAGGCGGGAGTTCTTGACTTTATCATAGTGTACTGCTCTTCATGGGTCTCTTCACCCTTAGTGTATTTCCTCAGTCCAGTTCCGGGGTAAGTATTTTTTTCTTTTTTTTTTTTTTTTTTTTTTTCGCATACTAGCGGAAATCACTTGTCCATGTTAGAGGAAGTCGAGGCGAGCATGACTGGAGCGAAAAGCGCCATCGACAGCGATCACAGTAATATCCTAGAGCCATTACAGTGGGCCATAGTGACTAGTAGTGTCGAGAACGAACTTACGTTTAAGCATAATGACAAACCTCTCGTAGCCTGGAGTGGGGGGAAATGCTTATTACTCAGTTCAAGCTCGAGAATGATGATTTCGAGTTCTCGAGGCTGTACGATCATGAAGGACTCTAGTGTTGTCATCGTAGCTATTTTCGGGTGATTCGACGTTTAACCTCATGGTCTGGACGAGAGGCTAAGCGTACGAAGTGGGCGGTGAGTAGAGCTGATGATGGGAGATAGACATGAAAACATGAAAGATAAATCTATTCATTATTAGTTCTGCCTGCCATGACCGTATTCGATAATCGAGAATGCACGGCCGGCACCGGCAAATATTAATATCGTCTCAACCCAATGAGGTTAATCACTTGGACGGCAGCCTGCTACTTAGTCTTTCTCGGTTAACTCCAGCCGATTCCCTTTTCCTGATACCTATTATGAAAAGGGGAAGTTGAAGTAATCAAAGTATCACGAGGGCGGGTATGTTTCGGCCATCAATCGTGCCTCACGATCACTGAGTCGTTCTAGATGCAGTGGAGGCTGGCCTAGTCTAAACGGTTTCTTCTAAGGCGGCGATATAATTAGGTCACCTAGATGGGCATTGCTGCATCGCGACCCGGGGTCATTGAGGGCGAGGCTAGTTCGACGGAAGAAATATCGTGTAGGGATCACAAGAGGTTCGGTCAGAGTAGCAATGGAAGGCCGTGACAGCCTGGACTTCCAAGAATGGAGGCTGAGTGGCGAATATCGATGGATGCGTGCGCATATACATATACCTATAGATATCCACAGCATGTATGTAGGTAATCTCTAGCCCTTTCCCCTCTCCCAACGGAATGGCGTCTGCATGCATTTGGCGGTGAAAGGCTCCAGCAAGCCTCTTCCGTCTTGTGATGGGAAGGCTGACGGGGCTGGACGGGTTGATTGTTGCGAGATGATTTGCTGAGCACGCGGTAATGAGGCCAACGCCCCCTTCGCCGCTTCGGGAGGTCGGGTCGGCTGTAGCTTCATTCTGCTACCGTAGCACCGCGTAGTTTGAGGCCCCTGATTCGTCCCCCCTCCCAAGATGCGGTATGGCGTAGCAAGGTCGACTGATAAGGAACGGGAGACGCACGTGGAAGTAAGCCTGTTGTTAAAACCGGATTGAGGAAGTGCGTGATTGATATACATAGGGTAGCTATTCGCAGGCTGGGTATTCGCATAATGCTACCTAGTTAACCTGGAGTTGGAATAGATGGCGTACGATATAGGTCGATTGGTCGGACTATGTTGCCCCATTGCTAGTTTCGATCGGCACCATCCCTTTGGCTTCGCCCTTGTTATAGACGGTTATAGATAGTTTAGGTAGATACTGTAGGCAGTTTCGGTTAGGTACGAATCTGATCTACTGGTACTGTATGTATGTGGACATCAGACATCATCGCCTTTACTCCACATGTCAGCGGCCATAGCAGGATTTGCCTCGTGGTTACATCCAAGGCTAGCCAGCGTTGCATTTCAGCCTGACCTACCGGTACTTTTCGGCATGCATATTTTACTAGTGTAGTTGTGTTGCATTCAACAAAAAGACCCCTCCTACCTATCCATGCGCGCGCGAGTGATGGGCGTATTTGGGTGGTTGTTGGGGTACGAGAGTGACGATGTCCTCTAACCCCGACGGCGATGTCGATAGGGTGTAGGGCTGTGCTTATAGTAGGTACTACCTTGCGGCCGGCATCTCTTTACGGAAGCTGAGAAGGTATGAAATTAAAGAAGTTCCCTTTCACCTGTAAACATCTATACGTGTAAGTGTGTGTGTTGTGAGGTGGAAGGGAGGGGTGGCTAGGATTACTTGTTTAGGGGAGTCTTGATTACCATCTCATCTGCTAAAACACTCCTAGTCTAGCTTCTTGCTGCGCGACCCACAGTGATTCATATTTTCTGCATGATCATTCGCGAAAGCGTGGGAAACAGGGTGGGGCTTTCGTTGAACAGTTACCCCCTACCAGAGATAGTCTCATGCAGCTGGTTATTTATAGAATTTGGCGGGGATTGAGAGAGAGAGAAAAAAAAAAAAACCCCCTACCAAGATACCTAGTCGTCATGTAGGTAGTGTGTAAGTGGTTAACACCAGCTCAGAAGACAAAATGCGGCACTGAGTAGGTTATTGTAACCGAAAATTCTCTGATTAGTGGTAAATCAACTGACGATCCGAGCCTCTCTTACTGTAGTATACTTGACTCTTCTGATAGTTGATTTGAGCTTCTATGCGTAGGTATATCTTTATTGATATGACATGCAGCATCCAATCGCGACTCGTGTCTCCTATTTGTGGGGTTGTGCGGACAATTTCTCACCTTGGAATATTCCGTGCACGACCTAGGCAGACTAAGCTAGCCTGGAGGTACATTAGACATACTCATTTGAGCTGCCTCAGTTGATGTGAGCAGTCACCAAGAGACTCGGTACCTCATTCCGGTTTTTCATAGCTGACTCCTCCAAGGTCCCAATAGATTGGGATCGGGTCATGAGTAGATACACTAGGTATGCTGTATTCTTTGAGACTGTATATACGTAGATAGGTATGTGGTTAAAGGGCTGATATAAAAATAGATGTACTTACGCACTACGATTGATGCCAACTTAGGTACCTATTTTGATGGTGTAGGCATGCAGTTATATAGCTACGCGTACCCAGTCCAGAGACCAGTTCGTTGAACCACCACACAATCTGTAGGTAGTTAAAGGTACATGATAGCATAACGTGGCTGAGGTACAGAGTCTGGTTCCTGGTACGGCATTGCCGAATTGGCTCCTTGTGACAGCTATATCCGACCTTCTAATAGTCGTGGGGCTTGGCCCTGGCCGGAAAACTTCAGGCTCTAGACCACCTACAACTTGTGGTAGCTATCCAAAATGTAGAAGCCTTCTCAACGGCAATGGAAACTCATCCCGACATCAGTATATCCTGCATCGTATAAAGTGTGGGTTGTATGTAACTAGCCTGCCGTGCTGAAGGAGTCCGAGCTCCGGCTGAACCAGACTATAGGGCTCATAATAGCTAAATATGGCAACATGACTCGCCGGTTCGATGCGTCGAACCACGCGGCTCTAGTAGGTAGGTATAGCTTTAGCATACGTACCGTTCCAAGCGGCTGGTTTTTAATTACTTACACAAAGGGGGGGAAATAAGACTTGAGTGATAGACTCGCCCGGTCACTCTCGAGGACGCCGAATCAGGCCAAAACCCCTGCGTCCTGCAGAACTAACCCATCTACCTATGTATGTAGAGGTCAGTTGGGCTTTCGGATCAACAACCTCATAGTGTAGGTAGTTAGGTAGATATTGCTACTCCACGCCTAACTAGTATGTAGGCTAGTGTAGTGCACTTAATGAAGATCACTCGCCGTGTATTTTATGACCTAGCTGCCGGCTATCGTACGCACCTTTGTGCAGCACCTAGTCAGGCCATCTTGGCCATTCCCTTCAGCTCGCCTACCTCGCTTACATCCTGTCCCATGGTGTGCATGACTGGCATCTCTTACTGGACATTTCGTACTGATCTCGTTAGCTAGTGGATAAGAAGAGGAGGGCAACAACTACATACCTATAGATGTACGTAGTCTAGAACCGCTACTAGAGGAAAAGAGGAGACACCAGAATTCTATCCCGAAGGCCAATGTTTTAAGTCCCGAAATTCTATGTATGAACGGAACTACCCCATCTCTCATTACACTACACTAGTAGACTACCTACCTAGGTAGTAGGCAGGTAGGTATATTGTAGAATACTATAGAGATGAAAGATGAAAGGTGGGAGTATGTAGACATGCAGGTAGGCAGGTAGGTAACTAACCGCACTGCTCTCTGCTAGGCTACCTCCTGGTAGGCCCGCTCACGCTCATTAGGCACCGCGTACCTACAGAAGACCTACAGCACCGCGGGTATGTACCCAATCCGATCAATCCAATGTTGCTCTACCGGTTTGTAGAGGGATTATAGAGGTAGGTAGATACATAAATGTCGCTGCCCATCTTAGGTAAGTATACTTGGTCTCATTAGCGCTCTCTTACTCTTACTTGGCTAATTCATTACCTTATTAGAAAGAATGTCATAATAAGCTTGATAATAAGGTGGACAACGGCGAGCTGTCACTGGTCAGACTGGAGACGTTAGACTACCCAGACAGCGTATTTGTCTCGTCGATCCCGCGCTCCATACACTACACTACCTGCTCTACATACCCAGTACCCAGCGCTGGATCAGCAACACAGCCCCCCTCGAGAAGGAGAAGCGGAAGCGGAAGCGGAAGCAGGTCAGAAAGGAAGGACGAGTGAGCGAAAGAACAGAACAGAACAAAACGAACCCCCCCNTTCTTCCTATCCTCCCCTAGATACCTAGACAGAGAGTCGTTCAGCCAGAGCTAGACCCCTGTAACGTACATGCTGCCTTGGGTACCTAGGCATGTACTGCAGTGTACCTTAAGTAGAGTATGTAGCCCACTCACACCCATTTACAGGGAGACTGGGTACTAGGTAGCAGGTATAGGCGTATGTATGCCCCAATCTGCAGGACATCCAATCCATCTGTTGGTCAGGGTTGTTCTGCGTCTACGTCGACCTACATACCTACATACATACGTCTGTTTTGCGTTGCTTTACGTTGCTTTGCTCTAAAGTTACTTTGAACTGTGGGTTTTGATTTTTTTATGGTCTCCGTTGCCCTGAACCCGTCACTCCTTTGGGTACAACGATACGTAGTCGCAGTACTTGTTGCTTCACGGTACGGGTGAGCGAGCAATGCGCAGGACAGGTATCTAGACTACGGACGGACAGGCAGATTGATTGACTAACTGACTGACGGACTGACTGATTGACTGACTGATCGAGATCAGACCAGACGAATCGGCTGTTTGTCGTCGTAGGGGAAGCAGAAGGAGTTGCAACTACGCCAGACCAGGGAAGAGAAACGTCTCATCTTGCATTTCTGATCCTACCTATCCGAGGAGCCCTCTTTTAATTGCTATTGTTCGTTTCAGTTTTTTAATTATTCCTTTTTTGTCTGCCTGGTTATTGGCATTTTGCAATTGTCGGTTTGCGCATTTCGCGCTTTGTTTGACTGCGCCGACCCTGCTGCTACTCCTTTGTCGTTCTAAGCCGGCACTGGAAAGCGAGCGAACGCTGCCACTCCCGGGGCAGCTAAGAATAGATAGACGCAGACGCGGACAAGAACGTCGATCGAGTTCACTCGCTCACACAGTAGCAATGCCCTCCTTCGGCCGCATCAGCAAGCACAGCAATAGATCTCAGCACAATCTGCTCGAGCAACAACAGCAACAGCAGCAGCAGCAGCAACAACAACGAGCAGCAGCACAACAGGCCGCTCTACAACACCAACTCCACTTACAGCAACAACAGCTTCAGCAGCAACAGCAACAGCAGCAACAGCAACCATCAGTCATTCCGAGCAGTGGAGGTGGAGGTAGTGGTGGTGGTGGTGGTGGTGCACTGCCCCTTCCACAATCTTCATCATCTGCAACTTCTCCAGCCCAACCGACTCCAGGCCCACGAAAAGTCTCAACTGCTGGCATTGGTCCCGATTCTTCTAGCAGCAATCCCCCTTCAGCCTCGCCGGGACCACCACCAACACTCGGCTCCACCGACTCTTTCCATCGTCAACAACAGCAATCACCAGCACCTTCCTCTCCATCCCAGCAGCAACAAYATCCTCATCAACAGTCCCATGGTCAGCCAAGCGAACGGGCAGCACGAACGGGAGGTGGGGCGAAGGGCCGGATACGAGAAGTATGGCGACACAATTTTGAGGAAGAGATGGCCGTGCTCATGGATCTGGCTGAAGATTTCCCGTATATCGCCATGGTAGGGCTGAAACCTTGGTGTACCGTGTGATATGTGCTTGCTGACCATGGTGGCAATCAAGGATACTGAATTTCCCGGAATTGTTGGACGGCCGATGGGCAACTTCCGGGGCAAGAGCGACTATCACTACCAATGCCTTCGCGTGAATGTCGACATGCTTAAAGTAATACAGATAGGCATCAGCCTATTCAACGAGCATGGTGAAACTCCCGCAGAACGCGCACACAACTCCCTCGCGGACCTCGGGCCTAATGCGAGGAGGCAGGGTCAATCACAGATCCCTCTCGCGTGGCAATTTAATTTCAAGTTTGCGCTGAAAGACGACATGTATAATCAGGCTTCGATTGAGTCACTACAACAAGCCGGAATAGACTTCAACCTTCTCGAGCGTGACGGCATCGACCCTAGGAAATTCGCCGCGCTCTTCGTCGTATCGGGCTTCGTATGCTTTGACAATATTAAGTGGTTATCGTTCCACGGCGGATACGACTTCGGTTATTTGACGAAACTATTGTCGGATATGAAGCTCGCCAATGATGAAAGCGAATTCGACAAAGTTATGAAAAAGTGGTTTCCTCAGACGTACGATGTCAAGCACCTGATGAAGTATGCCGTCAAGCTTCACAATAGTGGCTTAGTCACCCCGACAGACCCTTCGACCACCGAAATTCTGCAGAAATTCGAACAGAAGTCCGGTTTAGAAAGTATTGCTGAGGCGCTCAAGATTAAGCGTCTAGGGGCGGCTCACCAAGCTGGGTCCGATAGTTTACTTACTGGCAAAGTATTTTTCCAGTTAAGGGAGAAGATATATAACGGAGAAATATCTGATGACCATATCGGAAAGATCTGGGGACTGGGATTCAGCGGCATGGAGATGCCACTGTCGTCGCAACAACCAATAGCCAACACAGACAACACCGCACAAGGTGGGACAAATGGTAATACGAACGGCGGTCCAAGTACTCCTAGCACTGCTAGTGTTGGGTTAGCAAGTACTCCTGCTGCACAGTCACACAATACGAACGGTTTGGGTATGGGTCCAATGACACCAGGAGGAGGAGGCGGCGTATTTGGTCAATTCAACTTCCCTTCTAATGCCAGATAGAATCCTTTAGAAGGAAGGCAGCCAAGTGTGCCACGGCGAAGCAGAGCGAGCCCGCTGGCCAGAAATGTGCATCGACTGCGTCACGACACCCCTAATCCACCGACTCATCCTCGCTCACAACGACCCTCTTCTTCTACCTCGTGGCCCAATACTCCGGCCATGGTTCCAGTTGAACCCAACCGGCTCCAATCGCGAGGCATCATCCCTAATCCTCTCCACTGGCCAAACTTTGTTCCTCGGCAATAACAGTCAAATCATATGAGGGCCAATTCTGAGCGAAAACCCTATGTGGCTAAGCCACCGAACAGTGGTAGTAGTCTATTGCGTTTTCCTTAGAGACGTTCATATCACTCATCAAAAGGTGCGAACCTATCTGATACGTCACTATATCCAGGGGCCCTGGGTTAACGCAAGTTTTCTCATCCCCATTCTAATGGAAGAGTTGCTTTTTCCGTTTTTGTCTCGCAAAGGGTTTCCCAGGAGTTTCCGATGAAGGGGTCGTTCGTTTTTTCACGCACAACATCCGGAGTACTGAGGCTAGAGTTGGCGGAGTAAGGGTCTTGTCTGGTAATGCTCTGGCCGGCGGTTTGATCTGTTTTTTTCTCAATCCACAGCTCTCTCTTTTTGTCTGACGGCTAGGGACTAAGGAGTCACTACCTCCTGCCTAGTCGTTCATGTACAGTGTAGTATTAGGGGACGATGAGGCGTCTGGAACTATTTATTGGTGTGCGTGTGTGTAGGTATTGGAAGCTAGGCGGGTAGGCATATCGGACGGACTCGGAATACAATGCTGTCCATACGACGTTTGACTGGCATTTTTACGTTTTTATCTGGCTCTTTGTGCGCGTGACTAGGTGCGGTTTCGTACTCTAACTGCTAACAGTGGCGTGTCTCAACTTGTGTACTCCGAGGGAAAACCTTACTGTTTCCAGTGTTTTTGTCTAAGTTGAGATGGTATGGATCAGATCGTAATCACTACTCAACTGATTAGAAACATCCAACTCGGTTAAATACGGTAACTCTATTTCTAATTTGGAATCTAGGTGATTACATAATTTGTCCAAGCTATTGGCGCGTAAGGAAAGCTGTTTATATAATATTTAGATTCTGAAAACAACCATGTTTTTAACCTAATTTTGCGGACAGGTCTCTCTGCTTACATATCCAGGTACCTACTTAGACCTTGAGTACTTATTCATATTCGAGATGAGTCCGCGCGAGTTAACAGATTCACACGCTCCCCGGCACACACCTACCTTATTACGTACATTTCTACCTCAGAACTACGGAGGAATGAAGCAGCAGAGAAACCCAAAACCCCATTTACCCGGTAGAAAGCCGAGAATGAGCAAGACGATGTTAAGGGGAATGCTTGCGCATAAATATATACTTAGAAGAAAGTGAACGGCTAGAAAAGAGCGTTTCCTCATAAATACAACGGAACGAAAACCTTTCCATAATGCTAGCCCACCAGAAAATAATGCTCAGCCCAGACGCTTGAAGAACCACATGTCCGTCCTGGACGCCGTGAACACCATGCATACCGTGTCCGCGATATATAAAATCATTAGCGGGTTGCAGTATCGCTAACCCTCCCTCTCTCATACATCCCAAGCTACTAGTGCAATGGCAAATAAACAGATTCGATTAGCATTGGAACTGATGGATAAACATAAAGGTTGCAAATGAGTGAACGTGTGAATGGTCCTGATCCGATCACGAGATGAACACCTTTTTGAGCTCATCAACATGGTACACATCGCCCGTCCGCAAATCTTTGACATGGCCTGGGCGCAAACCCGCCTGTTTAGCGCATTCCTCGAGACGCGCCTTGCCATAGGCGCGGTTGTTGGGGAGGAGTAGGAGATCTGGCTCCACGTGACTCTTGCTATGGAGGGCATGGGGCACGTTTCGAGCGAGTTCGTTGAGCTCCTTGCTGCAGATAGGACACAAGCTTGTGGCGAGGGAGAGACTCGTGTGGTGCGAGGG
>JAPUUL010001085.1:0-11646 GCA_029590625.1 Lasiodiplodia mahajangana | reverse complement strand
GTGTGTCAACTAGCTTGCCTCTCTTTCTTTTTTTTGGTTTTCTTTCTTCGCTTTCATTATATTGGCCGTGTAGTTGCTCCGGGTCGGATGATTCGGAAGATCGGTCGAGAGGTAGATGTTCGCATATTTCATATAGCAGACCATCATAGCACGATAGACCTAGTTATGAGCAGGGGAGAAAGAGTAGCCGGCTACACAAACGAAAGCAAGGAGAAGGACACAACACACACACACACAMACACACACACACACAGAGAGAGAGAGAGAGAGCGCTCTAAATGGTAATGATTACTGACTCCGAGTGCGCTAATTATAGGCTGCTTTCGAGCCGCTACTGTACAAATACGGCGTGGACCTTGCGATTCTAGGCCATGTGCACAACTCACAGCGCTTCATGCCCGTCTATCAAGGCGTTGCGGACCCAAATGGCCTCCAGGACCCTGTCGCGCCAATGTACATCGTCGCCGGCGGCGCGGGGAATATCGAGGGACTGAGCGATGTCGGCGATAGGCAGGCTTACAATGCCTTTGCGTATGCCGACGACTTCAGCTATGCGCGCGTCTCGATCTTGGATAAGAACCAGCTGCAGGTCCAGTTTATACGCTCTACGACTGGCGAGGTGCTGGATGAGTCTATGTTGTATAAGTCACATACCAAGCAGTTTGTTGTGCAGTGAGTTTAGGTGATTAGTATGTGGCAACGATGAATGAATTACGTATATATGTAACTGGAATGAAATGGATATGATATGATGTAAATACCCATTGCCGGATACCAATATCATTCGTATTAGCTTGAGGTAGAGAACTCAGATATCGGCATATTCCGAACCTAGTCGAGGCGGCGAGGCGGCGTGACTAGCACTAGGAAGATATTACACAATAGCTAATAGTCAGCCTTAACTTCAAAATACATGATAAGACACAACCTTGAATCAATTTCCGGTGACCGCAAGGCATCGCACTAAGGCATAGAACTTGTTCCGCGCTAGTGCCTACCGTCAAGGAATCACTCCTAACCTATACGTAACGGTACTGTTAACGACACAAAATATATTGACCTCCTCTAGGTGAAGCTAGTAGATAGGCATCTCACGTGTGCTATAACCCGTAAACGTCGTTATAATCATCGACTAACCTCTCCTATCGATTCTTTGAATAACTCTTGCTAATGAATCCAGGACAATGTACCTACAGAGGGATATCCGCGAAGTAGCCAAATAACTCCAACGGAATGAAATGCCTAAGGCGCGTATGTAATCAAAGCAAAACCTCCGAGCCACTGTCAAATGATGTAGTCTGTAAAGTGCCATCTAATGCCAGCTATTCTAAATTGTAATGCAAACAAACTAGCCTCGGCTGGCCAGGTTCATCTGTCTGATTGCATCATTCTGCCAGTCCTCATCTTCAGCTGACATTTGTACCTGTCGCCCGTCAACGGTAGGAAGTCGGATCTGAGGAGGCCCCTTTTGTGATGTTGGTAGGTGGAATTCATCGCCGAAGCGGTCAAATTGAGGTAAGGGGTGCCCAGTGGGGTGATCAAAGGTGGAGGAAGTGTCGTGTCGGCTACTGCTCGTTGTAGACGATTCAACGCGTTGCGGGAGAGCTGACATCTTTTCCATTTGTTGGTCGAGCTCTTCTTGCTCAAGGATTTGTGGTGCGTGTTCCATATTCCTTAAAGAACTTGCGCCAGGCGCATTGTTGCTACGTATACTGCCGACACTTGCGCGATGGTCGGCGGTACCGTCAGCACCTTCTAAGGCGGTGGCATTTGTATCACGGATTGCAAACTGGGCGAGTGTGCGCATCTTGCGGGTTACCCAGCCAGCTAGAATTTTGCCACGTTGTTTCTCGCCAAGCCGGCTACGGGGAAAGTCGCCCTTGTACACAAATGCGACGATGTCGACCACAATCTGGTGCTGGCCTAAAATTGCATTCACAATGACGGGTACAATAGATGCCAAATATGATTTGCGCATGACTTCGACGAGAACAACCACGAGACCACCGGCTTGGAAGACGGCGCTAAGGATACGTTAGCGAAATACACTCACTCATTGGAGGTTACTTACCAGCCACCCGGCACGATGTTCCGATGACACCTTTCCACGGAGGCCTCAATGTCCATCGGGAAATGATTGAGACCATTGATTTCAAAAGTCTCTCCGATATTGCCGAGCACAAAGAGGACCTGCATCTCAACTTGTGTTCCACCTGGCCCAATAGGCCGACTGATAGTATGCAGAAAGCCAAGGTCACCGGTTCTGACATAACGGATATTTGGGTCACCGTCAACGGTACGCCCGTTGAAACGTTCAGAGTCAAATGGATCCTTTGATCCGTAGAAACCCCTGACACACGCCTCCGAGTCGACCCAGATCTCGCCAAATTCGCCATCACTACAGAGTAAGCGACTTTCTGGGTTGACAATGGCAATCTGTGTGGATACTGGCACCATGCCCGAGTCTTGAACAAGAAGGGCTCTCGCATTCGATTCCGGATCAATAGGGATGACCAATCCTCTCCGCAGAGCTCGTTGGTCAAGCCAAAGCTCCGTGGGCTCGATGCACATGTATGAGCGCGAGGCGATCATTGGGTTGAGTACGTGGGAGTATACCGTGTTGATTGCAGTTCTGTCTAGGCCGGTGGCTGCGAAATGAAGTCGAACCTTCTGGAAAACGTCCACTCGAGGTCTGCCTTCCGCCGTAATCATCATATTCTTCAGCTCATGCATAGTAAATCCTTTTCCAGGCATTGTGTTCATCGCATGATCAAGCATTTGAGGTGTTGCGTAAGTATCTTTGATCTTGTATCGACTCAGTGTCAAGAATAGAGAGATGGGGTTCTGTGAAAAGTCGACAGGCGACACAAGGTACGTCGGTGTGCCTATGTATATACCCATGAGGCACGAATGTATGAAGCCTAAACCAGTAGTGCTTCTGACACAGCCTAGGACTGGTCGTGAACTAGTCATCTGGCAAGTCTCCTTTTGTACTTTGCACATACCTAGAATTGTTGAATGGCTGAGCTGGACCGATATTCTGCGTTGATCTGGCGTCCAATATGCCCAAATAATGACAGGATAAGTGGGCTGGACCCACGAAGGATCTATCGTGATACCTAGATCTCGTAATCCACTGTTCTGTTTTGGAGGCTTTGACGTGTTGAATACATTGGGTACGTTGATCTTGAGGACTTGTGCCGTCTGTTTAACGTGCTGTGACACCGCCTTCTGTTTGAGTAAGTGATCAACTTCGTTATTGACCAAGACAGCCTTAATACCATAGTCATTGATGAGGTGAAGGAAAGCTGGTACATCTTCGTTCAAGCGTCGCTCGTCCATGGGGGCGGTAGGGATTACCACAGCTCCAAGGTTAATGCAAGCGTGGACGGCGAAGATGAAATCCTCCGAATGGGTGTACATAAGCATAACGTGATCGCGCGCCTTTATCTTGACCTTGTTACGAAGATAGAGTGCGACCGCCGCAACTTTGGTATCGAACTTTTTCCAAGTGATGCCCTTGCCTTCTTTACCCTTGGCATCTATGCTGCAGAGAGCGAGTTCCTCAGGTTGGCGCGCGACTCGCCATTGTATAAGATCTGAGATGCTGGAGAAGTTATTGAGCGGTGTGGAAGTTCGATCATCAATGACCACCTCTCGCCTGTCTATACCAGAGTACTGTTTATCGACGTTTCCAAGAATGCCGACCCTGGAATCTGAGGCGATGTCCGACCATATACCACCTAATGGATCCACGCCGATGGGTAGATTAAGCACAGCATGTTCAACCCCAAACTTTACATGGACACAAGGTAGATTTCCCAGATCGAACTCCTGTTTGCAGAGCATATTGCCAACCTCGAGTCTGCCATTTTTCGTGACGCGTGGCAACGAACCCGGGGCTGTAATCATTACACAATAAACTCGTAGGTGATGTTCCTGTAGCAAAAGATCCATGCACTTCTCAGAAATTGAATCCAACAGCGCGGTGTCCAGCTGCCTAGGCGGGGCACCTGACGTCGTCGGATCCGTGGATGCTGCCAATGATTCGAGTACTACGATAGGTAGATGCTCGTCATTGACAAATGCATCGAATGCCGAGCAGTCGACAACCTGTTTATTCAAATTTCGCAAGATACTGACCTTTATATGCTGCACAAAGAAGTAGCGATGCTCTGCAATTTCATGGCCGTGCTCAACCCATTCTACTTTTTGTCGGATGCGATCCTCATAGAGGCCAAGGACGAAGACCTTGCCCTCAATGATAGTCCCAAGGATGCCAGTCCTGAGGAATTCCGGCTCGACAGACGTAGGCGTCGGTTGACCAGGATCAAACTTGAAACATTTCGCGTGGAAAATCTGCTCCGTATGTTTAGGCAGTGCCCAAAAGCCCCCTGATAAGGATGGCGAGTCAACCCAGATCTCGCCTACCGTCTGTGGTGAGGCTAGTAGTCCGGTTTCCGGGTCTACGATAGCTAGAGTGGCATCAGGAATAGGATAACCGAAGGCACCTACTCGAACCGTCCCAGGTTCGTTCGTTGCCCTTTTACTAGCTTCTTCGCCAATTGCAACAACGACAACCTCGTTTGTCTTTAGAGCTTCTCGATCCAATAAGACCTCGCTAATGTCATTATCGGTATCAGATTCCTTGGTAGTTGTTGTGCCGCCTCCTAGGAGACTTCCGAAGCCGTTGGATGGCGTGGGCTTCTCTTTATCCTTCTCCTCATCTTTCTCCTTTTCATCCTCGGGTTCGAGATCTGTACCAAACTCTAGCTTCAATGGACATCCCATACGTTCTTCGCCGCCTAACCAATCACGAACACTGATCACCATACCGCCATGTTCAGGGAGACACAGCATGGGCGCCACGACCTCTCTAGCTCGAGGGTTCCGCAGGGGTCGGAGCCATCGATCGGCCAAGACCTCGTGAAATTCGCTATCAACCGTCAATGTATCGATGAGACACAATTTGACGTGTTGAAAGTTTGGCTCCAGGCCTTTCTTGAAATTCCTCGTGGTCATAGGGTCCTGTTGGTAATTGAAGGCGGCGGTTTTCAGGCCCGGATAATCTGCGACTAATAACGTCGCTTTGTATTTGGTAATGAGATGGGCGTAGAGTCCAGGGGAGTTTACAGCTTGATTTTCAACCCAAACCGTTGTGTGCCCGCTATACACATTCAGCAGTACACCGATAATCATACCAATGCCCTGCCTTGGGTCAAGGTATGACAAGAGAATCTCGCTACTAGCGCCGCCCCCGATAAGCCGGCCATTCTTGTCTCGAAGAGCTCGATCGAAGGTGTCTCCTGGACCATGACTAGGCAGGGCTGATATGATGGCGCCAAGACATGCCATCTGATGCATAATAGTGCGGTGACTTAGAACAACGCCGCGTAAATCGCCAGTAGGCGCGCTGGAAAATTCGATATACGCCAGATCAGGGACGGACAAAGGAGGAATATCGTCCTTCCTCTTAGGATGATAGCTTCCAAACTCATTCGTCTTCCACCACTCGACACCCTTAGGCCAATTGAGCTTCTGAGTTGTTATATCCCGCTGGAAGGCCTTCAGGTTGTTGTCGGTAGTGAGGGCCAGATGTGCCTGGGCAGAGGTTAAAATTAAGTTTAGCTTTGCGTAGTCTTGCAGATCATTGATAGGCACAGCGACAACGCCAGCGATGAAACAACCAAGTAAGGCAATTGCAAAATCAATAATCTCGGTGTCACGGTATATGAGAGCGACGCGATCGCCGCGGTACAAAGAACTCTTATCGCGGATAACCTGGGCCACCTTTTCTGCTCGCGAAGCTAGCTTGTCCCAAGTTATTGACGCGATCTCTTTTCCTTTGCTATCGAGAACCCAGTAAGCAGGTAGCTTGGCGGTAGTTCTTCCCCTATGCCGAAGTACAGCAGCGATATTATCGAAAGTTGACATGGCTGTATTTTGGTCGTGGGGATCATGGATAGCAAATGGCACTTCACGCGGCTCTAAAGGTGGCAGGTATTGTAGCTCAGCTGGAGGCAGATCGCTTGGTGTCAGCATTGGCGGCGCCATGGCAACCGTAGGAGAAAATGCATCTCCAACAGAGTACCTGTGGTCACCACCGCCATACTCCACGGCTGGCTGGTCATAAGATTGCTGGCCAGCAAAGTCCGAAAAGTAAGCCTGGGAGTCCACCATGGTCCCAGTCCGGTTATCGTAGGCGTGAGGAGGCTGTTGGGAATAGGGTCCTTGGTATTCAGGCTTGAAGGCATAGTCACCAGAGACCATGGTGCCCGATCGTGTTGGAGGGTCGGACGTCATGGGCTCGGAGAAGCCTGCGGATGGAGAAAGGAAAAGAGAATCGCGCTGCAATAGAGTTGGACGGTATTCGGCAGCCAGAGGACCCCCTGGCCTTAGCAGGCCGGCCGGATTATCGGTATGAACATCACCACCATGGGGTGGGTGGGTGGAGGCAGGCGGTCCAGAGGACATAGGGCGCCAATCGACGGGAGATGTTATCGTGTTAGGAGACCAGGAAGCATCGGGATCGGGACTCCCGGCATTCAAGGCAGCCAAGGCAGCGCCTCGATGGTCGCCGCCTACAACGTGGGGGTCATCGTCGACAGTGTGTATCCTCAGACCTCCGAAGCTGTTGGGGAGACCGAACTGGGAAAGAAGTTGGGTTCTTCTTTTCTGAAATCTGAAGAGTAGGCGTTTGTTTAGTTAAGAGACTCGATCGATTGACTAAGGTAGCGGGGGAAAGAGGGAGGGGACTAGACAGCAGTTGAAACCCCAGTGATATGCGGAGCGTACCCTTTCTCAGTAATATCGCCCTCCTACAATAACACGATCAGTTAGCGACGAGTTGCAAGCTTTTTGAATGTCTCAGGATGGCATTTGAGAGCCGTCGCTGGCCGGCTGGCGGGCGGGGGGACGTATAAACACGTGGGCGTGTAAACTTCGGCAGCGTACGTACTTCCAACTCTTTTTCTAGCTCGCTGAGCTTCTGCTGCAGGTCCGGACTCAGCTCAGCCATTATTCCAGGCGCAACGTATAGAGACTACCAAGATAGCGAGCAAGGAGTAATCGTGCGGTAACGGATCGGATTGGTGAGATAGGGCGACGGCCGCAGCGGGAAGGGCGGAACTGGACCGACGAGTGAATCGCGGATTTTACGCAGGGAAGGATGGCATGGCTCTCGCGAAATGCGCTAGGTAGGTAGTCGGACCCAAGTCACAAGCAAGCAAGCTCGAACAGACCAATGCAGACGCGCAGCAGATCAGACAGAAACGAGCGATGCTAGGAAAAANGAAAACGAGGAAACGGGATGAATGGCGAGCAAGAGGGGACACAGGGTCGAGCAAAGATTCTGGTGTTTGGTGTTCCGTTCAGTCTACACTCCAAGTCGGTATGGCTACGCAGTACGTAGGTTGACGTTATTACCTACATGTGGGTAAAGGGCATGTAGGTATGTAGGTATGTATGTAGGTACTGCAGGCGTCTCAGAAGAGGGCTGGCGACGGCGGCGTTTCTTGGACGTTTCTGTTAGAGGGGGGAATAAACCGTTGTGACTGGCCCCCAACGCTGATTCGCTAGAAAGGGGTCCAAACCGGGTCTAAATACGAAGCGCCACTTCTCGTTTAACGGGAAAATGGAAGGGGTAAGGCGCTTGTAGATTTCTCGTATCGATTGTAGCAGCGAATAGTGTACAGGTACTTTGGCTCTACATCATCCTAGTAATCCTCCCACTGCGTCATTTGTCCAGCCTATGCTGCACACTACCGTTACTGTACTAGGTATGTATGTATGCGTACCTATTAAGTTAGATGGGTGGTATCACCACAATTAAATGGGCCAACTACGTAATGGCTCCCTGATTTCCTGCAATGGCCATCTGCCGAAAATAGACGGTAGAGTCTCGGCAAAACGGGTACAGCAAGTAGAAAGATCCAGGGTTCAAATCAGGTACCGATCTACAACGATCAACGAGTGCTATCGATAAGCCTAGCTATAAAACTACATATCTTTTTTTTTCCTCATCGTCCCTGAATATCATAATATTTATTTCTTGTTCGCAATGGATTCAACGTCGCGGGAGGCAAGGCCATTCTAAGATGCAAGTGATCATCCACCGCAAAACAGGCGTATTACCTCAATTCTTTTAGAGTCTTGAACACATTCGTCTAACAAAGCATGAAGGACTTGCACCCAGCCGGCCGACGATCTCTATGAAAGGGTATTGATTTTTTAGTGCTTCCTTATTGACTTATAAATTAAATATGTTTCTGCCCAACGCGGTTCATAGTACCCCCGTTGCCGCCGTCTCCTCCATATCTAGGTAAGCATTCATCCACCCTCTTGCCTACACATCCTTTATGATGAAATCAACGCATTCACAGACCTGTTCTGAACATCAATGTGGAAAAAATGCTTGAGCTCTACTGATTATCCCTCTAATTCCTATTCCGAGATTCATACGTGTTCGTTTGAATTCTCGCTAACTGAATCTTAGGATCTTCAGTACTTAATACTCGAACCCAAGCTTATGGTTGGGCTTCGATTAGCTTCAGTGCTAGGTTAGGACCCCGCCATTGAGGGCCTTCTAAGCTGTGAATCTAGTTGATCCATCAAGGTGCAGGTTTCCGGTAACAGATGCAATTTCCTCGATCCTACATAGCCAGTCAGCTAGTCAGGGGGCCGCGTCCAACGACTGATGTTACCACCCAGTTTGGAAGGCTTTGTCGTGACCATGAATTGTTTGTGTACAATCGTCAAGAACAAGGACAGTACTTGTGATCAAAGAAAACCCAGAAGTCATCGTTAGCACAATAGCATTATAGTATAAGAACAATTTAGCTCGCCGGGTAGATAGATAAAGGTATCCTGTGTGGAGCCGTATATAATTCTTAACAAATCTCTCTTGCCACGACGCTGCCTCCGTTGCCCCCAGATTCCGCCTTTGCACTTGTAACTGAAAACCGTCTTTCGGTCGGGGTAGTGTAGCCGGCCTCACTACCAGTCCGAGGTTCCTTAGCAGTCGGTCTTGTTCAGTAGTATTCTCTAGTACAAGCACAGTGACGTGAACGCAATCCAATGGACGACACGGCTCAAGATCCTGATTATTCCCTTCCACAGGAGTACCCTGATGGTACGTTCGATCTCTTCCCCGGCGTGAATTTCAATGATACTGTTGATGCCGATTTTGAGGCTCGGTTGGAAGAAGACTTCCCAATCGAGGAAGATCCAAACCCTCCCTCGCCAGCTGCTCCCTCTCCATACGCTCTTGAGCCTAGCAATGAGCAACCTTCATTTGATCTAGATTCGCTACCTGACTTTAGCAGTGACGCAAACTTACAACATCCACAGTTCATCGACCCTACGCTGGTCTTCAACAATGGTCAGCCTTCTTACCCGCCCCTTAATAATAATGCCACCGACGACTTGAATATCGATTGGTCGGCTCTTATTCCGCCATCTAGCATTAATAACATGATTATGAATGATCCCATCTTCACTTCCCATCCATTGCCTACTCAGATATACCCCCAAAACACCCCAATGGACGCTCAATTCAACGGCCAGCAGGTGGTTCAGCAGCCTATGTTCGTTCCCCAACAACCAATGGGGATGCCTTTTGTTAATGGGCAACAGATAGTTCAACAACAGCCTATGAACCAGGGCTACCAAGGTTACCAAGTTGGGTGGCAGCCCCAGCAGCTACCAATCCAACATCCAATGGCACAGGCGATTCCACAGCCCGTGGCACCACAAATCCCAGAACCAACGACGCAATTCATGACCCAGTCCGTCCAACAACCGGGCATCAGGCGAAAATCGTCAGGGGGCGTCGAGCTCATAAATGACTCTGACCTCCCCATGCCACTCGACCGGAAGCGGTACAGCAGGCAACCCCCNTCCCCAGGGACTTGAGCCGCTGGGCGATGGGTAGGAGTGTGATGCTCGTGTTCCGGCGCTCGTGACTGCGCTGACGTTCCCTTTTCACAATCTCCTCAAAACGGCGCTCGAAAGCGTGCTTGCGTATGACGACAGTCCAGATGCTGACCCATATTGAACCACCGATGATAATCAATAGCCAAAGTAAGACTTGCTGCCATGTCGTCATCTGACTCAGGTTGACTGTATTCAAGCCGGCTTCCGTTATAGCAGACACCACCAGGAATAAGCTATCTACATATGATATGCTAAATCGGGGGTTAGACGAGCCCCAGAACACAAGCGAGGCCAACAACGAGACGGCGATGAAGTAGGCATCTGTTATCAATAAGTGTTCCGTCCGACAGGTACAACGTAGTTGTGGTGATGATTCCGCAAACTCTTCTATCCCCATTCGTCGGGTGCCATTGGGGCTCCTGGTGAGGGACGAAGAGAGGGCTGTTAATCTAGTTTACGTACTTAGAATTGAAAAGTGTCAGTCTACGCGCACGCGAATTGGTGAGGGCGTGTCGGCTATGTGAGCAAGGCTGAAGCAAATGGACAGACTCACCAGTGTATCGTGATAAAATTCAGAGGTGGTAGAAGCGAGCGAAAGGAGCGCATCATACCAGAGAGTCAATTCGGGTCGTAGAGCAGCGGAATAAAGGTCGTGTTATCGCCAAGGCGGCCACCGACTCGCGCGTACGCTCGGTAAAAGTGTTTAATAGTGGGCGTTTATGCTCATGAAAGTTGCAGTATTGTTGTTATTGTTATTGTTCCGCGAATTGCTGAATTTTGTCGGGTTGTTTTAGGCCTGATTGCCCTATGACATGACCATGAGTTATAGCTCTTGGGTAAATGAGTGAATAGGTACATTGGGAAGCCGACATTAAGCCACTAGACCAAGCCAGGTAGGGTTCCTGAACATGGGTCCAGCCTTCGGTTAGAGGTAAGGGACCTACGGTAGGTAGATAGTATGTTAGTCCACGCATAGATACTCTTACTTGAACAAAGAGGCGGTGGAGCTCGGAACACTCTGTCGTGTAGGCGCCGTGTAGATAACATATCGACTACAGTGTTGCAACGTACATACTGTATATATACTCCGGTACAGAATCCGGTAGTTTACTTGTTAGCGCCCTAGCCGTTGGGCTAACGTCAAGGTAACGGAAACCCTATATGGGTTTGCAAGGGTCACTACCGGCGTTTCTTACTCTACGCACTACTAGATAGTAGATAAGCATCCATACTCGACAGTCTCCAATGCTACCGTGCCCATTCTACCCCGCAGGCGGTCGCCTAAGTCATATCATACAGTCGCCAGTACGTGCGTATCGAAATACTTATTTATATTACCCTAGGATGCTCTGGTATGGATCAGTGGAGTAGTTGTATGCAAGAACGCCTCCATGTTCATACAGCGCTGGCGGCCCCATGCTTCATGGATATGTCATCCCATATGCAGTCAAACGTGGGTTAGGAACATCGCCGGTGCAGTAGGTAGATGGGGTTGTGAACCACGAAGCCATCACCGTCGATTGAGATAGGGTAACCCGGAGTGGTCATGTCGTCCTGGATTGCACGGATGTTGCATGGGTTGTATGCACGGCATTTTGAGGTAACCTCTAGCACGACTTATCTTTTATCTCGACGCTATAGTTCATTGTGTTCCTGGGTGTCATCTGAATCGGCCAATACGGTGCCAACCACTTCAGCAGCTTCCTCCACTTT
>JAPUUL010001084.1:0-11660 GCA_029590625.1 Lasiodiplodia mahajangana | reverse complement strand
TATATAAATTTTAAGTTTAATATATTTAAAAGTATTAAAGCTTAAAATAACACTAATAATTTTATAGCGTTTTTATAACAAARTATAAAGTTTAAAGTGYTATTTTTAAAAAAGATTTTTNAAAGTACAATAAACTATTATAGTTTAAACCTAATAATATTAAAGTTAACTTATTATTATTGCATAAAAAAAAAAGTTCTGTTTATTTATTTAAGTCTTGTTTAGTTTAGCTTATATAAGGCCTTTTAAAGCCCATATAGCCCTTTCTTTGGTTTAGTTCTATAACAGCTTTTACATTTAATAGAAACATAAAAGGTGACACGATCTTTTTGACAGTGTCGCTAGCTTACTTTAATCACGTGAAAAAGTAGCAGGTATGACATTCTCTGAATGAAACGGTTTTGTTATCCCGCTCTCCTGGGGCCTGAAGATAATAGCGCCATTATAATGCTAAATAGGTGCCTATTCTAATTTATTTCTAGCAATGAATCTTCTGATTTCGTGAACCAGAGCATGGCGTTTTGTTGTGACTATCCGAGCTCACTTAGTATCTAAGGAGATAGTGTCAAGATGGGTCGTATGCACCGAGAGAGCCTCTAGTTGGCCCATTATTGGACGGGAGGAATCTGGACCTTCGAAAGAAAATGGATCTGTAATACGGTACATGATTGTTCTCAATGTCTCCGATATTGCCTCGATGGAGCGTTCGCAGATATCGAGCGTGCTATGTAATCTTGTTTATTGTCGGCGATTTTGTTTAACTTGTTCTATATGATTATGTACTGTTGCGATGCCGCTCGAGTAGATGATAGAGTTGAAAGAGAGGAAACCCACTTCGGCGAATTCAAACGTGGTTGATCTACTAAAGCGTACCTAGTCAAATAAGTATGCATAAACACTTCCTACCTATGTATTTCGCCTCGTTCTTATCCCTAAAAGATCGCCAAAGTAATCCAAACTAGGCTGGTAGTGGTTGAGATCTGACTATGAAAGGAGCGAGGTGAAACGTTATGCTTAGGTCTTACTGCACGCAAAACATTAACCTATCAAGCGTCGTTGATCTCCTATTTCCAATCCTCGCGTGTTCACGGTGCGAACTGCAGTGCCACCCTTGAGCCGAGATACACTGGTGACTCATACCGGGACTGCGATTCTGTCTGTCACAGATGCCCTTACAGCTACCAAACTACATGCTCTTGGTATCTATGGGGAGGCCCAGCCTAGATAGACCAGCACTTGTTGACAATCTGCTCAGACTCCAGAACGACTTGAGAACATGTAGTAAATGGCGGTGTAACTATTCTAGGCACCAGAGGCCTTAAAAAGCGACCGCGCACCGTAGTGGTCGGTTGCCATCCACATTGTGAGCCCAAACAGCCCCGCCGGTAGCGACGCCAGGGGCCATGTTGGGAGATAGAGATAGCATAGTTGTTTTGATAAGCTATTGAATAATGGGTTTATAATAGACTAACTCATAGCTACGTCCTTGATTATTTGTACGCTGGTGACGCCCGGTAACTGTTGTATGTCTTCTGTGACTCCCTCCTGCAATCACAAGTTCTTCAAAACCTAACCAAATCTGTATACAGGATGGAGCATACTTTATGGATCTCTGACCTTTAGATGCTCCACCCGTTTACATATTAAGTTAGCTCCAAAAATCTTGGGAGAGTACTGCCCATAATGGGCTTAGTCTGCTATCCCAATAGTAGAATAATTGCACAGCCGTAAGGGAGGACTTCGAGAGACACCATCAGCCCCTGTCCTATCTGACTGGCAGCAATATTCTCAGTATTCTCTTAACTCGTGTAAAGCCTGGTTCTGTGTGGCCTCATTGTATCCAATGAGGTTTCCCGAAAAATAGGATTGTGTAAAATACACCAGCCACGTAGAGCCCGTTAGGCGCATGGATGCACGTAAACGCTCCTCCAGAACATAGTATCTATTATGTGAGACAAGGAGTCGGGGCCATACTCATTGGCCTCTCGCCGAGCTTGGTCATGAGACCCAGTGGGCGACAGGTCATATTTTGCCGCGAATATGAGCTCAGCCGCTGGTGAAGCATTGCATCACAACAACTCACCTCCTATCGCCTACCTATTCAAGAATCAGCGTCACACGAGGCAGCTACACCTCTTCATCTTCTACTCTGCTAGGCGTTCTTCCTTCCGTACGGGTGTCTTTCTAAAAGTTTTCCGGTAGGTCTAGGCTCCTCTAGCTTCAAGCGCACACCGTTTCTACATCCTACTACTTCGTGCATCAACTTGCTGGTGGGGTTATAAACTGAGAGTTCTCACGGACAACCCTTCAGGACTAATTCTGCCTAACTAGCGCTTCTCGTTGTCTCGCTTCTATCAGCCATCATTGCTTAGCTGAGTGCTCTCTGAGACACGGCACGCAAGCGCCTGTAATCTCATGCCGACTGGGACCAGCGCACCTCGAGACTATCCGTCCTTGCTTCGCGAAATTCAGGCTTCCATTGTCTACTTCCTACTAGGCCACGAGAACCGGCCTAATGTCCTGCCCACACCGCACGGGACCTGAGCGCCAGGATTTATTTATTCCGCCGAACTACGGGCGTCTCCTCGCTATGGAGCAAGCACCATCACTCAAGAGGCAACGCGACGAAGAACTGACAGCCTCTCGCATTCACCACCATCGTCATCATCATCATCATCATCATCATCCCATTGCTCCCCCGACGAAGATCCCGCGACTACACTATCCCGATTCAGGCTACTGTGACCAAGAACCTCCAGAGTTCTGGGATAATCTCCCAACAGTACCGTTGGTGTCTCGAGCGTTGGAAGTGTACAATCGTCGCACCCTCCAGCGGCCCGAATTTCCTTCTCCTGTAACAATTGGGGTGCAGGACCTGACAATAACCAGCGAGCTTCTCGAGCTTGCGAGCAACGGGGGACCAGATTTAACCAACCTACGAGGCTACCCCAACCCACTCCACACGATGGCCGGTTCGCATGTGCTAAGTGACCAATCATTCGCCATATGCGTAGATTATCAGCCGCCCGGTGAGCAACATATGGCCAACCATGGAATCACCCTGCATTTGGGAGCTCCATACCCAGAATGGAATGAGGTCAATACAGCCATCTTAAATCGAAATTACGTGCTCTCGTATGAGATGTTTGAAACCGTCAGAGATCTCGATTTCGGAGCGAAAGATGAAGAAGATATCAAAGCCAACGTCATACCCCATATTATAGGTACAAGTCGCGACGCCCTACCCTCGAGGAATATAGAATTCAACAATATTATAACGCTTACGGACGGATCACCCGCGGCTGTTAGGCCGAATTTATACTATGGCGCAGACCCGAGAGCGCTCCCAAAACAGGTCCGTGATACTCTCGCCGGTTATATTGTTCCGGATATGGCGGCCGAGAAACCCATAGCCCCAAATTTCTTTCTGCAGACGAAAGGCCCCAGCGCGGATTTATCAGCAGCCGTTCGACAGGCCTGTTATGAGGGAGCCATCGGCGCCCGCGGGATGCATTATCTACAGAATTATGGCTCTGATCTTACAGTCTACGATCCCCGCCCCCTATCATTCAGCGCGATTTATCATTATGGGGTGCTCAGAATCTACGCACACTATACCAGAGCACCCCGCGATGTTGGTGCGACGACTCCGTAAGGATTTCTTTCTCGTATCTATTTTCTTCCCTCTGTAGTGGTTTCTGGAGCAGAGACTTTCCCTTTGTGTGGAAGCTGTGCCTGGAAACTTTCAAGATTCTCCTTAAATGATACTCAACATGGGGATAACTAACTCCGACTCCTCTAGTGAGTACCATATGACTCCGATCGGCACGTACCTTCTCACTTCCACACACGGACAGTTTGTCGAAGGTATTTGCGCATTGAGAAATATCAGGGACTTGGCCAGGGGCTATCGGGACGTTCTTATTGCGACCGCGAAGGATAGACACGACCAATACCAACAACAACAACAAGAACAACAAGAACAACTAGCTTACCAGCAGCTAGGTCACCAGCAGCTAGGTCACCAGCAGATGGGTCCTAATATCTAGGCGCTCGTAATCGTGGAGGTGGCTCTTGATAAGCTCCCCGCCGCCTAAGCCGCGTTCACCTTGTTTTTCGATTAAATGTCGGGTTATGTTCTGGATTCCAGGTTTTTCTTTAGCTATCAACAAGGCTGGGGCCTCCCCACATATTCTAAGCCAACATAGACTGTCCACTTACTATTGCGTTTGATCACCGTGTTACTAAATCATATTAACGCTTGACTAATTAACGCTTGACTAAGGATTATATAACAAATAAACAAATAAATAATCAACTAATAAGCATATAATAGTTTTATCCTTATTAAAACGTTTAGTGCATAATGCTTGCCTTTTCCTTGCACCCAGTTATATATACATAATAAAGTTAATAATAGCAACTAATAAGCATATAATAACTTACTTTTATTAATTATTTTTATAAATACTAGTTTATAGGATGGCCATTTTATTAACAAAACAAGTTCAACCTATATTGTTACAGCTTTCTTTTAAAAAAAATTCTCTTTGCATCAACCTTAAGAGCACCGTTCTATGTCCAACTTAGCTACTAACATTGTAGTCCTACTAGCCTAGGATCTAGAACTCTACAAACTACGTATCAGGCCTCATGCGTCTTTTCTTCTTCTCATCATGACCTTTACATTCGGGTCTGGAAACACATTCTTGTCGGCATACATATTCTCCGGCCGCGACCGTATCGTCTCCGGAAATCGGAAATCATACTGCGCGATCAACCGCGAGAGAATGAGCTTGGTCTCGCCGACCGCGAAGGCCCGTCCGGGGCACGCCAGCTTTCCATAGCCGAAGGCAAGATTGTCCGGGCTCGTCTGCCCCGCGAGGAACTTGTGCCTCTGCCCCAGCGAGGCGTATCGCTTGCGGTAGCTCCGCATCGGGTCGAAGACTTCGGGGTTCGGCGTCACATGGGCGTCGTTGATGCGGTCGTAACCTGCCCAGCAGATCCTTGAGCCTTTCGGTATGTAGGTGCCATCTTTCAGGGTAAGGGGTTCCATTGCCACCCTTTGGGGTGCGACTATTTATATACTCGGGCTGTCAGCATCGTGGTTCATTTGCCTCGGAGAGCAAAAGAACGAGTGTAAAGAACGAATGGGGTAGGATGTGTAGCGTACGTAGGAGCGCGGGACTCATTCGCTGACTCTCGAGAAAGAAGCTATCAAGCTTTTCCAGCCGTGGAAGCCATTCTCTGGATCCGCTCTCAGGTGTCGAGCCAATAGGACCTAGCTCGGTAGTGATTTTGTCGATTTCCTCTCTTAGTATCGGAACCCACTCGGGGTAGGCGCATAAATCGAAAATCATATTAATGATGGCCATTGACGTCGTATGGACGCTCGCAAGAGTTATGATAGCCTGGCGAGTTGCCATCTTGTCAACTTGATTTTCGTCCTCAGTTCCATGGTCCATCATCCAGTTTAGCAACGTATCCTCTTCGTCAACTTGTTGTCCTTCTCTTCGCTTTATTACGGCGTCCGCGTGTTTATCCATGAGTGGCTTGAAGATTCGCCGCGCTGACTGTAAATTCTTTTTCAGTCGGTAGCGCGCGGGGAGTAGGCAAGCTATCACCGGATGGGTCCACGGTGGAAACATGCGCATCGTAAAGGCAGTCTCAAAAACGTTGGTTGTGTAGTCGATAGACAGTTTCAGCCACTCCTCGTCTCGGCACGCCGGGTACCCTATGAATATTCTGGCTGTCATCCGTGCTATTAGCATCCGTACCATCTGCTGAATGTCAACCTCTCGCCATTCTAAACCGATAAATTAGCCGATACGATATAATACACAACCCATCTAACCAGCAGCGTTAGTTCATTAGCGCACCTTGGGAGGAGGGAACATTAATAGGCCAGGCATAGTTGAGCTCCGTCTGAGCGATATCCAAATACTTATGAAGCTCAACGATAAGCTTGTTCTGGACCGCTCGGATATGGAGATTAGATTCGGTTATAGTGTCAATAGAGGTCCATCTAGGTAGAAGGTTCTGTAAGAAGTTAGAAATCTATTGCCATGCATTTGGATGAGCAAGCTTACTTCGACTTGGGCTTTTGAACCATCCAGCTTCGTCGTCGGCATCAGTCTCATCTCCTCGAGATACTTGTTAGGCATGATCGTGATGTCAACATCATATCGCTTTACGATAAAGGGACGATCTTTGAACTAATGGAGTAGATACAAGCTGTTAGCAACAACAAGGCTTGGCATAAGATATTATATATTGGCTTTATTTCCCTCACTTTTCGGTATCCGCTCGAAATGATGTCACGAGCACCGAATGTAAACCGAGATTGAAGCCAAAACGTCGGCTCCCACGGCCAATGACTGCCGTGGACTGGCGCTCCGGGAACTGCCTTCTTGCTACCACCAAAAAGTAAGAGAAACGACAAGCTTGAAAGTAGCAAAACAATTATCAGAGTTGCAGCGAATGAGGTAGTAACCTTTCCTAGGCTTATCAATTCGTTCATCGTGACCTTAGCGATACCGGCAGGGGAAAATAGTAGATATGTTAATTGTTGCTAGATAGGAGAATGATGGCAAGAACTTTAGCCCCAAGAAACTGGACGTGAGTAACAAGGGGACAGTACTAATGGCTTACTTCCTATATCTGTATCACGAGTCTTCTAACTCACTATTTAAGTCCACAGGACCATTTTATTTCTTTTGTCAATATGAGCCTCTCATAACAGCCCACCCCGCTTGTTGTTAATATAGCTACACAATTTCTATGACACACCTTTAACCCGCCATTCGATATCATAAAAAGAAATTCTTTGGGAGATTTGAGGTCAAGTGATAGCCACCTAAGTATTATATCTGCCATATCGCATATTTCTTTTCTTGAGTTGGGGGGCGTGGTTCCCTTATCTCTGAGCCGTTCATAGACGGGTTTGTGGTTTCTCATTGGCGAGACCGCCTGCAGCCACCTCAATTGGGTCGAACCTTGGGAGATTTGAAAGCGTCTAGACGTCATCGCTCGTAACGCTTATCAGCAATTATCAAAGGATGTGCTCAGTGGCGGCTTACTTTAGCATATAATGGGAAGAGAGGGGCCGGTGAGCGTCCTAGGTATACGCATGAGGGCTCAGGTGCAGCCAATCGATTCCCAGGAAATTCCTGCATTCTCGAGGTAAGTTTTGTGAATCAGACGACTAATACCCTAAAGCCAAGGGTGGCAATGATTGGGCTCGCGTGAGAGCTCAATGGAAAAATCGAGTCCTATAGAGATCTCAGAGTCTAACACTGAAGAGATTTAGGCTGATAAATTTTAAATTTCTGTTTCCAATAAACAATCGTTATTAGAACCTCATTTTGTGCAGTCTGTTTACTTCCCGTCTTCCCACGCGTAAACTAGCTTTTAATAGACTACTCCGTGCCGTAGGGTGAGTAGATATGCAATTAATGAGCGCATTATGCATGGGGAATGGCTGGGATTATGAAGGCAACAATGCTGATCTTCTAACATGAGCGATGAATGATTATTCGATAGATCGAATCTCCAAAGGCTTACGGCACATGGGAAGATAAGAAAGGCTTAGGGTGCTGGCCTTTGGCCGCCCCGGCCCAAGCCATAAGGGAAATAAAACCTCGTGAGGGAAATTTCCAACGAAACTCTCTTCTAATGTTTACTTTCCATAGCCTTAGGATGATTCGACTCTCCCGGTGAAGTGTCTATGGGTGACTAGATGACCTATAGAGAGGCCAGGGGACCGGCGGACATACCGGCGATTGTCCCCACAACCGGCGGGTTTGAGCTCCGCCAAAGATTCGGAGGAAATTGTGACAATTTTACTGCAGCGGGGCGCGGACGGGCCTTCTCGGTACCAAACCCTATCCCGTACAACCCTTCTCTCTATGAGGTTGGCATCCTAGGCGCGCTATGGCAGCATGCGGGGAAGGAGTATGTGCGGGGCAGCAACATGATTTAGGCATACATGAAGTAATACGTAAATATCTGTGCCGAGACCGCTATATTGTTACGTAGGAGTAAAAGTTCCTGGCTCGACCTTGCATATAATATGAGGAGGTAGTAGCTCGCCCTAAATATTCTTTAGGTAATCTCACATAGTCAATACCGGGTAACACCAGTACTCGTATCCGTATTCATATCCCTTGTATTGATTCTTTGATTTAGTAAAAGACGATCGATCGCTGCGAGCCTGACTAAGTTGTCGCAACCGGCTCCAGTAACTCAAGAGAACCGGGAATTGTACCAGTGCCATTTTCGAAGGCGAGTTGAATAGTCATAGGAACTTTCTCATCTTGGAAGATCATCCATGATTCATGTCAACCTTCCATACACTGCCTAGTCGCTGTGATTCCGCATAAGGTTGGAATATGTTCATGCTGTATCACCAACCCCACGTCAAGCCAAGAAACTCGATCTTTCGACAAATATTATGTGATTCGGCAGCGAAATACTACATCAAACTTACATGGGTAGTTTCAGCCGAAGATACCGTAGTTGCGTAGCTGAAAACCCGTGTTGCAGAATTTATATATTGCTGTCGCCCAATCGGAATCTACATAGCAATTTCGCCTGTCGCATGCACGTCGCCCATTTCTACACGTACTACGATTCATTTCGCTTCACAGAGCTAATGCTATTCGGGTGACGAAGACACCTACACAAACGCAAATGCCAGCACTCTCGATAAAAGGTGCGCCAGCCCTTGTAGGCATGACAGTCTTGGTGTGCAACGGTCTTAGTAATAAGTATGTGACGGAGGCCCCTCATTAATCTAGGTTGCAGCTCTTCAGGCCGCACGTCGTAGACCGGTTGCTATAAAGACGGCGCATGTGTGAAGCGAGACTCTGTCCCACGCATTTTATAAACAACACAGATTGAAGAGAAACTCTCTAGGAACAACAATGCATACGATGGATTGGGAACGGAGTGCATGACGCTGTGTTCTACAATACACCACTAGAATCATACTTGGATATGAGATGCTGCATTGTTCTCCAAGCCAGCCGGCCGGCCTGCAAGCAGGTCCGCGCAACCAAATATCCCATCCCCCTTCTCAGAAATGTTCCTACTCCCCACCCTCAAGCCTTGAGGCCATTATGGTCTTTTTCCTTCAAAAAAATATGGCATATTTGACCCAGCCGCGCTCGGCCAGTGACTATGCAGAATAAGCTGCGTCATGCGCCAGGAAGCGACACAATTTTCGCACTCCTTGCTCGCCACCCCTTCACGCACGCTAGGACCCCGCGCGCTTCAACCCACAAACGTCTTTTCGAAGCGAGTGGCAAGGAGACAATCCGCCTGCAGAGGGCTGGCAGAGATGCCCGGACGACTCAAACCGGTAGAAATGTTGGAAGCGGACACCCCTCTCCTTTCGACGGCCTCACTGCCTGTCTTTACTGGTTGCCACTCGGTCCCGAGACGGAGGGCAAGTTATTTACAGGATGGCTGCAAATCCCTGGTTGGGCGGCAATGGACACGCATTGAAGGCGCAACGAAGGTACCTTGCTGAGATACCTTGCTGAGACGTGGGAAGATGAGAAGAGAAGGTGTTGGCACTTACGGGGCAAAGAACGGAAAACATTTGTCAGAGAAATATGACTCGGTGAGGGAGGGGACCGTGATAGTTCGATACCGGCGATAGTTGGTAGATCCATTATTGCTAATTATGTCGTGAGGCCGGGGAGAATCAGTATGGCAACGCCCGGCGAGATTTGCCGCCAACTAAGCGGTCGGACTGTTGTCCTTTGGAACCTGCTCGACCCTTAAGACGAAGAATACAGTAGATATCATCAGTAGATGAGATTTTAGGCTCTTTACGCCGAAGGGATCGATACTTGGGTTCTGAAAAGACTAGATTGGTGGGAAAGTAACTTCGAATGAATGTATGGATAGGCTGCTAGCAACTAATTACAGCAATGAACTACCTAGCTATCCGAAATTGCGAAACCGTGTCCGTGTCCTGCCAGCATTCAAGCAGCCACGTCAAATGCTGCATCCAGCACCAGTGCCTTCCCCCTTTCCAAATCTTCCGGATCAAACGTCTGGTGATCAAAGATGTCTTGGTTGAGTCCTGCTTGATACGAGGTCTCAGAGGCCTTCATCGTCATAGCCCTACCTCCAGATATCTTCTCGAAGGCCAACGTTAACACGCGAAAGCCTAACACGGTGATTCTTTAGCATTAATAAGTTCGATGATTTCAGTTTGAGTAGCGGAAAACGTACCCAACTGAGCAGAGGATCCTGTGTCCGTCAAGGGAAGAGCCAGGGCGAACCGAAGAACCCCGGAAAGTGTGTGCTGGCCAAGCACCATCGTTTCCGCGATATATCTCTCAATCATCAAAAGTTTCGCCACAGGGATCTCCGGAACCTTAGCTTCGAGGAATTGATGGACCGTCTTTTGGTAGATGTGCTTGTCGTGGTCGTATTCACCAGTGATAGGCTCCTCAGGGAGGGATACCGCATCGTCACTGATTACCATCATCCTAGAAGTGAAATGAGTGCTAGCTTGTCTCATAGAATGCAGGTTTCACTCACCAAGGAGTGCTTCTCGTCAAGTAGTCGAGGAGTTTAGCGCGATAGGCAGCCCGATCCCAACTTGCTTGGGTGTCCTTGCCTTGGTTGCCATTCTGACTAACTGTGTTTTCAATTCTCGTTGCCCAGAAGTAGAGCGTGGTCAGCATATCCTCAGGGTCTTTGGGAACCTTTTGAGGCAATTGGTGGCCGTCCTCTAGGGAAATGAGATAGAAGATAGCTTGGGGGTCATTATACTCCTTGAGGCTCTCCGTGCTAGTAGAAGACATCTTGAGCATCGACAGTTTGGTGAACCTGAGAACTCAAAGTTTTCTGGAGTAGAATAATGCCAACAAGAAGTTCACGACTTCGTGAGAGCTATTTGAGCGCTCTTAAAAATATTTCTCACTTAGACGCGCTCAGCGCCGGGCTGCAACACAAACATGGCATCTCGATCGCCTGCTTGGTCATGCCACCATCACAAAACTGCATAGCAACCCTTCCCCTCTCCTTACGTGAGGAATGGCATAATACTTGATGCATCTAGGCCTGATGAAACGTTACGATGTGCCTCCCAACGCCCGTACGGGCTCGTCGATCAAAAAAANGTGAGCTCAAGAAGGGTGTGCTAGGAAGGCCGATATCGCCTTAGCCGTAGCCACGCACATTAGTAAGGAAATAGAGGAACTTGCATGGAAAATGATCCAGAATTCGATGATGAAGGGGTAGATCGGGCAATAACAGTACGTTTCGGTCCCGGGAGAGGATTAGGAGCGCTACCAGACAAAAGACAACATCTATATAAGGCCTCTCCAAGTCCAACACTCCGACACCATTCTCCATCGTAATCAAACTCTACTACATTCCACAGCCAACTTCAGCCCACAGAGCCCCCCCTTTAAAGCTTACAGTTGTCTCTTATCACCGATCGCAAGGATGGCTGATGCTCCTAATGTTGGCCGAGTCGACTTCGCCGACCCCGATTTGGAGGCCCGACTGCTTGCCACTTTCCAGGGCAAGATGGTCTACCCAGGCCCCACCGAAGGGAGCGACTCGGACTCGATAAAGAAGAGGGAGGATGAACAGGAGAAAAGCCCCCTCCTTGTGGTTTTGTSGGGTTTCCCCCC
>JAPUUL010001083.1:0-11665 GCA_029590625.1 Lasiodiplodia mahajangana | reverse complement strand
ATTGGTGGCTTGCCGCCGACTTTGACTAACTGATCCGTTCCATTCGCTCCTGGTGCTTTCTTGCGTATGAATTGTTAATACTCCTCGCGGACTGCTACTCACGATGACGATGATGATGACTGGATCATGTTCCCAATGCATGCGCCGGCGTNCTGGTTGAAAACAAAGCATATGGAGTTCCAATGCATCCCACTTCTGCTCTTCTGCATTTCGGAGGATCTAGCACGGCTAATGTCCACAGGGTGACTAGGCCCTTCTTTATGACACTCTGATGAATCTTGATTTTTCTCTCTTTCATGTGGCGTCTGTACCATCTGGGATCGGGTTTCGGGGGGGNAAGGTTGTTTTCCTGTTTTCACATCGGGTTGCTCTTGCAGTGGCCTTTATGTTTATGCATGAGTTCGTTTCACGCGAACGAACGAATGAACGGGTTGAGATGGCGGCGTGGTTGCAGGAGATGAGGCAAAGGCATTTGGAGAGAAGTGCTGATTGTTGAAGTATACCGTCGGAGGATATCGTATATGCTGAATAGCTCTTTTCGTGAATGTCTTGCTGCAACCAATAAAACACATTGTCAAACTACGGTATCCCGTTCTAAATATTTCTTCTAATTCGCGATTAAAGGCACGATCCTATTTTCCGCTTTGCATTCGACTGTGATACCATTCTTGTTCATTAAGATTCTATGTTGGCTTTCTCCGTGGCCCATGACGGCCTCATATCTTCTAGGGTTTATTGAAATGGTGATGTCTCTGTAAATCCGGGTGTAGGGCAAACACGGCTCCAACATTCTTCGTCGCCACAGCCAGCTTTTTGCACTCATGATCATACGCCTCAGCTCTCGCGCCAAAGCAGATGACATGGATTTTCTTCAGAGCAGACCACCGAGAATGCTTCTTACTAGCGAAATTACGGAACATGGTCTTGAGCATTAAACCATGGCTCAATGTCAGTTCGACGACTGGAGATGATACAAGACCTCGGGTATTTCGCTCCATTTCGTCCATTTGCGCGTCTGTTAAATGGCCAACCAGTACGTCTGTTGGATGGGAACGGCTAGTCAAGTAATCACCCGGTGCCCCAGGCGATGGTTCAGGTAGAGACGAGCCATATTTGGCGTGGCATATTGCAAGCTCAAGAGGAATCCGGAGGCTCCGGAGATGCTTGAAGTCGGCACCATTAGGCCAGGAAGAACCTCACCGCCATATTTGAGATCTAGACGCTCAAGGTGGCTCCCAACCTAGCGCCCGATTCCTCTAATAAGCCTGAAGACATCCCGGGTAACAGGTCTCCCCGTCGGGTTCCCGGATGGGCTATCTATGATGGTATCTGAGTGTTTTGAGATGTGGTGTGTGTTTAAGAAATTCGGTTAAGGCCCGATGGTCTATATCAGCATACAAGAAACGGCCATTACAAGTGCCCCGCCACTACGGGCTCGACGGCAATGCGCTCAATGAGTGGATATGCCGAATGCATTCCATGATCGCTATACCGGAACTTGCGCCAGCACTTGCACAGGTGATTGTGGCGTTCGATGAATGGCGTAGATATCCTATGGATATCCTTACAAGTCAATGCTAGACTCTCAAAGCCTTCCGGCATGCTATCCTTGACGATCATTTCTACCAGTTCTTCAGGAAGGTCGGTGAGAGACAGTGTTGCCAGTCGGTGAGACAACTTGACCTCAACACCGACGATTTTTCAGAACCGGGTCTTGTGTGTTTACTCGGTAGAATAGTAGAGAGGGTTAGTTATATGAGCAAGACAGATAACATTCTGCTTCCCAAAATTTGCTTCTGTCTGCGCTTGAAGTGATTTAAGGGATGGAATGTGGTGATGTGTATCCCACAAAGGGCTTCCTCCGGTGCTTCTCAAAGTAAACAAGATGACTGAGCGTCAGATGCGATAGGTTGTGTTATTATCTAAGTAATCAGATCATCTCATGCTCAGTCTTATTACTAAAGCAGCCGCGAAAGCCGCCCAAGAGAAGACCTGCAATCCCGCCGATATCACCGAGTTTTTCTGTTTTGAAGCACCGATGGCTTAGATCACATGATGCGCACGCTGACCCTAAATCCTCACTCTTTGACCAACGCTATTTATTGTCGTCTAACATAGTAATAAGACTAAGCCCAGAAATAGGAAGGCCCCTTAGAAGAATTAGACAAATGAATGGGAAACTATGCGGTGATACATACTTTGCTAAGGCTGTGTTTTGGTTTTCTAGGAAGTTCAGACTATGTCGCGGTCTCATATATAAGTGATTCCAAACTGCCAAGTGATAATATAACCAGGCACCTAGAGGGGCTATAGTCCTAAGTTTTGGCTATATAATAGGACTCCCGGCCCCTCTAGAGATCTGGAATCAATTGATCTTTCTATCGAGCCCTATACTATAACACACCTCCTTCCTAGCTGCGGCCTATCTATTCACTCCTTGGAGTAAAACCTCTGACACAAATGGTTACGGTCCCTACGCTGGCAACGTTCTACTTTTGGTAGTGTTGCGGTATAGTGTTGCACTTACTATTATCCTACTAAGACGAGTGTATAAGGCCGTGACTGCTAATTCCGGCAATAGGAAGCTAATACATATAGTTTTATTCACCGTCTATTTAATAAGCTCACTTTAACATAGCAAAAGGTTAGGAGAACTCATGGCTTCCTATTCCACAGAGCTTTGCAAGACGTCTATCGCAACTTTCATAAGAGAGCCATCTCTTATAGAACGGTACACGGCCCCCGTGAAAGAGCCGACAGTCGGTGCTTGTGTGCCATTCACGCCAAGCCCAGCCTCCATCTCCTCCCCAGTCGGCGTCTTCAGGTTCCTCGTCGATAGCAACGGCACTTTCAATGTGTGACGTATGAAGGTGTATATTGCTTTCGACGCTTTCCCAAGGACAGGCGTCGCGTCTCCGTGGACTATGTATGCGTCCCTGTTCGCGCACCACGACTCCTGCATCGAGGCGCTAAGCTCCTCGGTGAAGCTCGTCAAGCGACTGAGAAGCGCGGGGTCGCAACTGAAGGTTGCGTTGTCCAGCACAATCGGGCGTAGCGACTTCGCTACCACATTGAACCGGTCCGAGGCGTCCATGCTAGCGGTTGTGTCGAGCGACACTAGGAGCTGGCTCCAGAGGGACTTACTGAGCCCTTTGAGTGATGCTGCGAATTCCTGATCTGGCTTGGCTGAAAGAGGCTCAGGTACGACGCGTTCGGATAGGTCATTCGCATCTGACGTTAGTATGTTGGCCGTCAAGTCTGGCGTCTTGGGGGATGGCACGGATTTCCCGGCCGTCGCATAGTGCTTAGCAAGGAGTTCCTCAAATTGGGCTTCATAAGACTCTAAGAAAAGTGCGTTCATAGCACGGAGGTCCAAGGCTTGGCACACGGCAATCAAATGAGCTGCAATCAGCTGCGATAAGACATCATTGGCGGTTTGAGTGTAGCGAGCGCCGATGAGAGCTAGAGAGTTAAGCGATTGATTACCCATTTCCGCCGTTTGGACGTGGTTGACAGGATTGGCGAGGAAGCCCAACTCAGCCGTCAGCGCCGCGATGTTCAGGTCAGTACCCTTGAAGATGAGAGAGATACTCGGATCCTCGGCGATTAGATTTGGAGGCAGTCCTCTATTTGTAGCCGGATTCATGAGCTCAGTGCATTGACTAAAAATCATGCGTCCTATACCCTGAACGGCCTGTCGTGTCTTTTCCATCGCCGAAGTCACCGCCTTGGCTTGGAAGTTCCCGCCATGTAAGAATTCTCCCTCCGGGGTTACAAGAGGATTATCAGTTGCTGAATTGCATTCAATAGAGATTTGCTGATGAGCTAAAACGAGATCTTCTAGCATAGGACCCAACCATTGCGGCGCGGTCCGGATTGAGTACCGATCCTGGCGGAGTGATGAGTTGGCTCCGTCATTGACTTTAGTAAGTTTAGAACCAGTCAAGAAAGACAGGATATTACGGGCTGATTCGATCTTCGAAATGTTAGCTACTACTTATTACCTTTTGTCCCGGGTAGGAATTTTACCAAATTTGGGGTATCAACTTACTTGTCCAGGGTGAGGTCGAGTTTCCGAGAAAAAGCTGTGGAAGCTCTCCGTTGTCCCGTTTAGAGCCTCAACAGTCATAGCAGTATTGATCTGGGCGAAAAGAGCTAAGGTGTGAGTATCATGAAGACACAGAGCAGCCACAGCAGTTGATATGGCCGTTCCGTTAGTCACTTTTCATGAAGAGTTAGTAATAGACATAACTTAAAGCGAAATTTTGGTAGTGCTAAGAAAACGCATCATGGTCTACCCTAGGAAACAGAAGCCAACGTGAGGCTATTAAGACGCGTGAAATGCCAAAAGATCAGCAAGATAAAAATTATAACACTACTCACTGGCAAGTCCTTCTTTCATTCGCAGCGTAACTGGCTCCAAACCAGCCTCGGCAAAGGCCGTGTCTGCATACTTGGCATCCGGGCTCCTTGACAGCACCCGAATGGTAGCTTTGGCAGAAATGGCCCCGCAAATATAGGATAGGGGGCTTAAATCACCAGATGCCGAAATGCTGCCACGAAGAGGGATCATAGGGATAATGTTGTGCTTTAATAGATCCTGCATTCTTTCCACTATCACTGGTCGGACAGCAGAACACCCTGAAATCAGAGAGTTTATGCGAATAGCTATCGCCGCACGAGTCCAGGACCAGGGCATGAACGAGGCATCACTCCCGCCTTCAAGCAGCAAATCAAAGCGGTGTTTGCTTGAGTCTGACTTTTGCAGTTCCGTGTTGTGATCTCTCTTCCCTGGCGGAAGTATGCCGTAGTGAAGTTCTCTAATCAGCGCATGCTGAAGCTCATGAACCTTCCTCGTGCGGACATCTGCTGTCCCTCCAAAACCGGTATTAACGCCTATGGCATAGCACAGTTAATAAAGATCTAGCGTTATGAATTATAGGTAATAGATGCAATACCATATATGACATGCCCATCACGAAGTCCATTTTCAAGCACCGACAGGCTGCGGTTCATAGACTCAAATGCAGAATTACTGATTTCCGTAACTGCATAGTAACTATGAGATTTATGAGCAATTGCCTTTCATGGATGCGGGATTTAGACGTCCGGAAGACAAAACTGACCGTGCAATTGACACAATATCGGGTATTGTCAAGCTCTTACCAGTGAGCGTAATAGGCCTTGGGCCTTCCACCGAAACAATGGCATCTAGACGTTTCCATACACCAAGAACTACTTCGGTGTGGCTAGTCATCGTGTCAAAAGGGGGGNAGCCTCCAATACTTGGGTTCAGGGGTAAATGTGTAAGATGCGAAGGACCCTTCTTTGATGCTCAATAGAGTGTATGCTTCGACTTTGATAAATCCAGATATCCTACTCAAAAGTGGTACTTTAAGCGAGGGACTCTCATACTAGTCTGCCACTAATCGATATGAATAGACTACGCGTCTATAGTTGATTGTAAAACGCATGAGACAAGACGTCGCCAAGGATTCAGCATCCTCTGCGATGCAGGGTTGTGGCAAAAAAAAAAAAAGGAGGGAGAATCCTACATATTGGTTAGACTGAGCCGTATCATGCAGTCAGCCGTCCGCCCGGAGCAAGACGTGCGAAATGGTATATTGATCTTCTAGACCTTCACACTATCATCTACTAGAAACTGATCACCCGGAAGATATGACATCGTAACAGCATAAGCTGACGTACTACAACGCATCGTTATACCTAGACGAAATACGCAGAATGAGTTAGTATAAAAATGCATACGTCTTCTTCCGAAATCCCCTGCACATGCAAAGCAACTTGACGCACTGCAACACGAACCTCCCGTAACTCCCCGCCGCGCAAGATAGCGTCGTTTTCCTTATTGGGTTGGCGTATAGCTTCGGCCCCCGCCAGAATTATGATGCGGCTCTTGAGTCGTGCTCCCTTATCAATATGCACCCTCACCGTCCTGATGTAACCCCACGAACCCCATCGATATGCACGTATGCACATCCACGGCGCAGTGTCGGGGCTTAGTATGTGGAGATCCCGCCAAGTGGCTTTTTGGAATTACTCTCTTAGAATGGGACCTCGTGGTCGCCTTGCATCATTTGGGTCTAGATAGGCTACTATTATAACCCATTCCCCGAGGTGAGCATGCGTGCACCCGCTCCAACCACGCAGATGATATGGAGACGTTGTAGCATTACATGCACGTAGTAGGTTAGGTACCTTACGGTAAGCTAAGATTTACGTTAACAACGTAAAAAAGGGGCAATTATTAATTCCAGTAACGAAGAAAGACTTCAAATTTGAAGGTTAAGTAAGCCGTTATTGCACAATAGTACCAGATATGAATACCCTTAGATTGAATAGTAGATAGAATTCAAAGTACCACACAACCTAACAACGACATAAGAAAATCCAAACGAAAAGCCGCTATGGTAAAATATATGAACTACGATCCTCACTCAACAGAAACGGCAGGTTCCGAGAGAGGTGGTTTGAAGTACGAAACAACCCTGAGGGCTCCGTCGGGACGGATTGTACACCCAACATAGGTTTGGATACCAGCTCGCGATGCCAGTGAATCGGAACCACTAGAAAATGATTAGCAGGGTTTAAGTGTTAAAGATTGAAGTGCTATCTTACAATAGTGTGTTCATGGTGCTGCTATAAGCAGCCATATAGCTGCCCCTCTGATGAGATTTGAAGTATTCGTCGAGGCCTCGAATTACTGCGTGGTCGGTACTCGAGTAGTGCCGGACCGGGAGATAAACCTTGGCCACTGGCAGCTGCTCCCCCATTCTAAATTCGACATTGTAGAGCATTCCGGCAGTGCGATGGTTGACTTCTTTCAGTGGATCAGTCGAAGGCGCGTTGACTCCAAAGATAGCGTTCCAGAGTGAATGGAGGTCTTTGAGGCCTTGCTGCATGTTTGGACTTTTGATTCGACCGCCGAGTGTGATAATGTTACAGAGAGACTCGAAGGATGTCTCGCGGGAACGGAAATAGATTTTGAAACGCGACTTGAACGGATCAATTAGATCAATAGCCAGCATCTCGTATTCCAGCCCTTTGCTGGCCGGGTCGTTGGAGAAATCGGAGAATACAGATAAAGCGTCCAAGTTCTCTTTTGTGCAGTGAGGGGCGCTTTTCATTGATTCCACAAGCACCTCCAAGTTTGACTTTCCGCTTGATATTGCCCTGTACTTCGGGAAGAAGTACACTTTGGCTGTGATCTCGGTTTCCGTTAGGTCGAACGCGTAGAATATGGAGGAGCTGTGGTCTGGGACGCTTTTTAAAAACTCTGATTCTCCGTCGCTTCGTCCGCTGAAGAGGCTTCTGAAGAACTCATACCATTTGTAGAGCATGGATGGGTTGGTTTCTGGTACTTCTTCTTTGCCTCCGCCATTGAAGAAATCTTTGAAGTAATCAAACCACTCTAGTCTTATGTCCGGCAGAGATTGCCTCAGAAGGTCCTGGAAGACGGGTCCGGCGACTAAGTTACGAGGGTCTGCGGGTGTTCCTGCTTGGAGCCCAATGGGCTCGATAGAGTACCGTATGGTCGGCCGAGAATCACTTGTGCCCCAGTCCCAGCTCAGCTCCACAGGATTTCCGTCATCTGTCATGAAACTCTGCCACGAGTTTGTATAGCCACTGTCAAGTGAATGGAAGACCCCAAGATTAGGGGCTACAAGCTGCTTGAAGAAGTCTAGACTCCGACGCTGCGCTTCGGGGGAGTAGTCTGCACTATAGAGAAGGACTCCGAGGGCCTTCCCGACGTGTCGGTACCACAAACGATCATGTTCACCCTCGCCATGAGGTAAGTTGGATTCCACCTGTTTCCAAGCTGAGAGTTCGTTGTAGCTGACATCGAATGCGATGTTTTGAGTCTGCTCCAGTGTGTGTGTCTTGCCCATATTGCAACTAGGCTGCTTAGTGCGGATGAAAGTTTACTAAAGATGATTTGATACGACACACGACTCAAGTTAGTCAAGAGACTCTAGGCTGTTATGAGACAGGGTAGGTGAATAGATAGAGCTAGCTAGATATAAAGATGACAGGTTAGTCCGTTCGATTACAACTTGTTTAAACCATGCCCTAGATAACAAAAATGCCAAAACGAGAATAGCCATAGAACGCAATCCAATATAAATCATTAAAAGCCCCTAACTAATGGAATGCTGCATCAGTAAAGATACAGCTACCTGCTTCAATGCATCCAACCTGTCTAACTCTTCTCTCTTTCGGGAGTGGAACCTAAAGGCAGCCCGAGGTATTTGCGAGCTTCTGGTTCTCTCCTAGACGTGAACACATACGGTCTATAGCATTAATGTTAAACGTTTAAAGACGTGTAACGACTATATCCGTGTACCTCTAGATCTACAGAGCCTGATCATGTAAGTCCTAACTAACAAACACACCTATGAATAGCGGTGAAGGATCAGTCCAGCCTGTGAGTATCGGCATACCGAGGGCTCTCTTGACGAGACTTGCGTCCAAGACTAGCATTGCATACTTGTGTTGTGTTTGATGACTATCACTATATGTTGACAGCCTTGATATTAGGCCGCCCATTGGATGCGGGGGGTGGGGTTGGCTCGCAGCGCGTAGACGGCGTAGACAGGATCGTGACCGGGATTAGGAATTGGCTTGCAGGAGAAGGTTGATCCTAGGTGCCCGTTCCATACTGTATGAATAAGCTTAGACATGCCGTTGATCTATCCCGTATCAGGTTCAGCGCTGCCGTAGATAATCCTCGATTCTAGCATTTCCCAAATCGGCTTCCCTTCCCTAGAATCTCAATGTCCAATCCGATAAGGTTACATTACATCAACCTGCTGCAGCGTGATGGCTGCAGTGAATGGCTAGCTGCGACGCACCCGATCTGCGTAGTGATACCTACCTACTCTAATAGGACGCAAAGATAGGATTGACACCAGGCACCCAGATGAACATGCGAACTCGGGCTCTTGGCTCGCGGTGGGAGACTGGAAACAACCGACCCCTCCATTCCGCTACTCCTCCATTCATTCTTCGAGGCCAAATCAACGATATCAACAGCACACCACTTTCACCATTTCCTCCCCAACCTCAGCTAGCCACGAACATTATACCCAAGTGCTTCATTGAGCGAATTTGACCAAGATGGACAATCTCGTGAAATTTATTGCCTTGTGCGCGTGTCTTGTAACGCTGCAAGCCCTGTATACTCGCTATCGAGGGGGGGCTGAATGCGATCCCCGGACCCTTTTCTGCGAGTATCTGTAATATATGGAAAGTATCAGCCGTCTACTACAATGACATGCCACGCCGGAATATCGCAGTGCATAGAAAGTACGGACCAGTCGTTCGCATTGGCCCAAACACGGTGTCATTCTCTAGCCCAGAGGCGCTTCAGATCATCCATGGATCGAGACAAGCTTATCCCAAAGTGAGTCATGATTTAGCCGTTACATCATAGCTTACTCAGACAGTTTGACAGTCCGACTTCTACACGCCAACCTCAGCCCGGTTTGAGGGGGCGCCATTATTGAATCTGTTTTCCGTGCGGGATGTCAACTACCACTCAACGCTCAAGAAAACGGTCGCAGGCCTGTATACGAAGGCGGCTGTGCTGGGCCTGGAGCCAAAGATCAACGATTGCGTGAAACTGTTCACGCAGCGGATGCAGAGGACGATTTCCGACGACGACCCAACTCGCATGGACATGTCGCAATGGGTTCACCTCTTTGCATTCGACTGCCTTGGCGAGCTCAATGCGTCCAAAAAATTCGGGTTTCTAGAGAGTGGTCAAGATATCAAAGGCATGATTGAAGGATCCGACCGCATATTGATCAAAACAGGGCTGGTGAGCAAGCAAAGCATCTCTCGCATAGCCTGCAGTATGTTTCAAGTATTGAGATCGAAAGCAGATGGCCCAATCGCCGATTCTTCAATTCGTGAGACGCGTCATGGAATATACTAGGGGCCCAGGCAAAATCAACCCTGTTATGCGAGTGAGTACTATGTATCCCCTCTGGTTGGGGGCGAGAACCCATGATGACCGCGTCTAATTACCCCTGTAGTACGCGTCGACGATCGTGAGGGAAAGGCTCGAGAAGCCAACCACGACGCCAGACATGCTTAATAATTTCATCCAGCTTCAAAAGAGCTCACCTGGCAGTCTATCTACAAGGGAAATTATAGGGGCGTTATACATCAACCTGTACGCCTTTCCCCTCCCTGTGCTTATCGTAAGGCGAACCTGTTATTAACTTGAATGGATGATCAGCATGGCTGGCCATGACGTTCTTGCTGTCACGATTAGGGCTGTGCTATACTATGTCGCTAGACACCCTTACGTTGAAGAAAAACTTCGCGCTGAATTGATGATGCTAGGACCCGGCACGATTCCTTACGTAGAGCTCACCAAGCTCCCATACCTGTGAGTAGCCTACCTGGATGGTCGCTGATTCGATGAAATCACAGCCTACCATGCAATACTAATATCTGACGATGCCAGGGACGCTGTCATCCACGAGTGTCTGCGGATCCATGGGAATCTAGGCCTCGTCAACGAACGTGTCACCCCGCGGGAGGGCGCCATAATTGACGGCTATCGCATCCCCGGAGGCACCATTGTGGGGATCAACCCATGGGTTATCCACCGTAATACGGCGATCTTTGGCGAGGACGTGGATACGTTCCGACCCGAGCGATGGCTCGAGGGTCCCGAAGAGAGTATAATGGAAATGAGGAGAAACCTATTTTCGGTTAGTACAGGGCTGCAGCCACCACCAGCGAGTAGCTCTATGTATGTATGAATGTATGTGCGTATGTAACTAACGTCTGATAGTTCGGCGCGGGCCCCCGAATGTGCATTGGTAAGAACATCGCCATGATGCAACTCTGCAAGTTCCTCTCGGAGTTCTATCGCAATTTCGAAGCCAAGCTGGCTGAGCCGGAGAAGGAGTGGCATGTGATAGGCAATTGGGTGACCAAGCAGACCGGTATGGACATGTTTCTTACCAAGGTCAAGAAGTGCGAGGTCTAAGACATTAGGACGATCTCTGCTGTATGAACCGGCTTGTGTCTTGCGTGTATCTTAGCTTTGCGTAACCACCGTCGTATTACGGCATCTCAATAATGAGCTAGCGTGTATTACCTATTCAATAATACCCTGTGCGTATGTCATTATAGCCCGACTACTATTCTTGGAATAAGCTTATTTTTCCATCTTGGGGCGTGGCTCACGGCTTATAGCAACGTGTATACGTCGCAGCGGTTCTCCTGCATATGCTGCTGGGTGGACTGTAATTCGGCGTTTGAGAAATGTAGCGCATGGGATAAGCATAGTAGGTAGATAGCATGCAACATCGCATCCTTTCCTAACTGAGCTGTGGCGTCCCTCAAGGAGACAAGCCAAAGGAGCACGAAGTGACGCTGCATATTCAGTGTCTGCAAAGTGATGATAGCGGTAAGCAGCCGCGCCGCACTCGTACCGATGACGGCTCGGCAGATGTGCGCCGGGGATCAGGGGAGGAAGAGAGGAGGGGATGAAAATGGAATTTGGCTCCTTATCTCCTTGCGGTTTCAGCTATGCACCGCTCGTCTACCCAGAGGTGCAGAGCGGATAGGTATCGGCTCGCCGGGTGAGGTAGCAATCGATAGTCAGTCTCGTCGGTGGGTAGCG
>JAPUUL010001082.1:0-11671 GCA_029590625.1 Lasiodiplodia mahajangana | reverse complement strand
CTGTCCCCTCCGGAGACGAAAAGCATGGGGAATGGCTTGTCGAGCGTGCCGTGTTCACGCAGGGTGCGAATCCCGTCGGCCCCGCCATCCATGTCAATGTTGCTGGTGTTGCTGGATATGGAATCTACGCGACTGTCAACTGGCAGGACGGCATTCTAAATGACGTGCTTATTCAGGGGTTAGTTGATGATGTGCAAGCGTGGATTAATCAGCTCGGACAGGCTTGACAGGTTGAAGTTGACAACGATATAGTTGGATGCGCAAGATTAATGTATAATGCCTAGTATTAAAAGTAATATTTGTTGCTTATATTCGACTTCCATATGAAAATCTACAAGAATGGATGTTATTTATGCTAAAGAAAAGGGGGGGNAAAGAGCGTGATTTGAGTCGGGAGGAGGAGTCGTGGTAAAAAAATAGAAAAAGACATTCATGCTCGAGGTGAGGATCGAACTCACGACCTTTGCATTGCTGGTCATACGTTCTTCATTGCTGAAGAGGGTATAAGAGCAAAGCGCTACCACTGCGCTACTCGAACGCCGAGCTCGCGGACTTTATTTTCTCTTGTTAGGCTTCTACACAAGGCGATGCCTCTTTAGTCATTACAGCCAACCAGATCAGTAAATAAATACAACATCACAAAATGTATAATAAAAAGAACAGCATTATGAGCACATGGCCTAATCACTTCCCGTTCCTGAAATACAGGGCTTCTCCGCATCCGCCGCTGCCATTCCGGTTTCCTCCTTAGAAGACCCCGGTTTGGGTCTGTGTTCAATCTCAGGGCATCTAAACTATTAATATATCTTAAATTTAAACTTTGTTCATCCTCCTTCTGCCAACACCGGCCAGACGTAATTATAGGAAGGAATGAAGGCCCGACTATCGTGAATCTTTCGTGCTGCCTCCTCAAAAGTAATGGCATGGGAAAGCCCGCCAACAGTGCTACCGAGTCCCCGACTCTTGTATCCGCCGGTACCAGACCAAATCCAGAAAGAATCCCATCGTAGCATGCTAGTTTAAGCCCTTCTCCCTCAAAACGAGCTAGCATGGCTTCCCACATCTTCAAACTATCCCACTTAGGCCCAAGCCAGTTAACCGCAGATCCTGTCAAGGCTAGGAAGAATCGCAAGATGCCATCCATGGCGTCCGTAACATCACCAATTTCGCGAGTTTTAAAAGTTTCCTTGACTTCTTCCAATGTGAGCTCTGTGAAAACATCTGTGACGTCGGCTTTCAAGTGGCCCTTGACAATCATTACATTGTTATCTTCCACTAGCTTAGCTATGCCGGTTGCGCCAGAAAATTTCTTTGTGCCTTCCCCTGGCGAATATGCACAGCGCTTTTGTCCAATCGATGATCCAAGACGGGTAATCCGCGAAACCAACGTCGCGCGTAGAGGGCGATGCAAGGAGAAGGAAAGCCAGCGACTTCGTATAATGCGATACGGACATTGATAATTTCCAGTGCATATCTGGGACCGACATCCTGTTATCAGGCACTTGTGGCCCTTTGATAATACCGTAAATAGCTGAGTATCGATCCTTCGGTTTTTTACAACCTCTAACCACAAGCTCCATTAACATCGCCTCGTTTTCATGATAGAGTAGAGACTAGCCAAATTCACTCTGCTTAGCATGACTGCAAGAAATCACCGCCGCGGTGTTGAGTATCATGAAGAAAATCACTATACAAATCCAAGCCATATTCAGGCCTCCCACTTGAGTGTCGGCCAGCTTCGTTGTCTGAACCCACTTAGTCGCAAAAATCAATAAGGAATAGCCAACCGAGAGAAGACATAACAGGGAAGCAAAAAATCGCTGGCCCCGCCTATTGTAAATCTCTTGGGTTTGCAATTCCTCAAGGATCTCATCCTGACTCCCATCGGTTAGTTCAAGGCCACTAGAAGGTGGTAAATGAGACCAGCGTCGAACGTGGCACCATAACAAAGTCAACCTTCGCCAGTTCAGGAACTCCACGGAAAATATTAGGCTTGAACCTCTAAAGTTCCGAGTTTTGAACGTAGACCTCGTGAGTACCAGTCGGATCTCACTCCCAGATGAAGTAATATGGATATACTACATGGCAAGCATCATAGAAAACTACCATAAACTATCACTACATCTTTAGCGAGAAGACTTTCTTGCAAGGTCCAAAGTCTCTTAATCCAGTCGCGATCAAAAATATCTCGAAGTCCCTCGTAGCGTGGGTTGTGCCGGAATGTAATCAGACGAAACCGCCAGTGCAAGGCAAGTCTAACAGACATTTCGTTTCCAGTAGGGATCTGGGAATGACCGACGTGTCTACAGTGTGACCGCCTGAATGGCAGACACCCTATACGAAGGTAATTCATTGCGGTGTCCGTCTTCTTATTTCCAGGACCAAGCCAAATGAGTACCTGTAGCTTCAAGTTAGTTAAGCATAAGTACGTAGGATACAGTCCGCTCACCCTGTTCGCTTGTGAATATATAGCTCCCATTTTTAGTGGCAGTTGCCCTCTCTTTTCTTTGCGTCGTCTTGATTGATGCAAAAGACGTCAACCCAGATTCAGAGAGGACCAAATATCTCTTTTAGTTGTCGCAGTCCGTCCAGGCAGTTCTGGGTAACACCAATACTGTGACCATTACAGTCTATCTTGACCATCTTGGAGTCATCGCCCCAGGTGTAAGATAGCGCGTCGAAATACAACCCTACCTCGAGACGGACTGTTTCGATCGTGACGCTTAAAGGATCGCTGCGTTGGGTTGGGGTCGGTAAGATTGTGAATAGTCGGGTGAAATCTCCATTCGATGGGAGTGGACTGTACGTATACGTTCGAGTTCCTATAGGGAGCATTTCAGTCCCTTCGGGTGTATGACGCGACGTGTTAGTTAGACGCGGTTCTGAGTCGGGAGATAGAGATGCCATGTTTGCTTTATTGAAACAAAAAGGGGGTGAACTTAAATTACGGAGTACTAGAGTAAGCTCGAGGGTATCGCAAGGGAAAGACTTTCACGAGGTAGTCTAGATGGGTTAATGCGGAGTGAAGAGCTATTTATACGCGGCGAGGCTATCTAGGCATTTCTTATTCGTGTAGTATCAGCTGCAGAGCTCTCAAAGAATCCATTCAACTTTTTAATGAAATTACCACCTCAGGTGCCACCGACTATGATTGATTCGATCTTCAACGCATAATTACAGCAAGACGCAATGTATAAAAGATGTCCCTTGAGTACTGAAATGTACTCTTAATATTATTAAATACATAGGAACCAGAAGGGTTTGCTGCACTAATTATATCAGTAGATGTGATGCGGCACTTCTACTACGGATATCGGACTGTGTAGATGGTTATGGAGGGTTACATACTCGTATCCCAGCGACAGGAGGCACCACCGAGATCAGGCTGAATACGATTCTAGGGGGGNAAGGTTTATCGAATGGCACAATGCCTTATTCTGCAGGCGGTTTGCCTTGATAGAATGATTGGATATCCCCCACATCAGTCACACACTGCTTCGATGAAGCGAATCCTACCCAATTGACGAAGCCCATCTAGCTTCTACGAATACTCTTTCGACTACCTAGTGTACATGGGATTCCAAACAGGTCGGACGATGTACCGTTGCTTCGTGGCTATACATTACGCATATGCACCGTTGTCTCCTTCGCCGACCCAAAATATAAAAGGCAACTATCGTCTGGATGCATCCCTATTATACATCCTATTCAGACGCTCTTCCGGGCCTTTTGACGCTGTTATACCGTGATGAGTTACGATATGAACTGTATGAACCACTTCGCTATCCTTTTCGAGAGCTCTCGTCCTAGTTTTCAGGGCGCTGGGATAGATTCCTTGCACTCTGCACTGACGTTGCCGTAGAACGAAGTGTTTTTCTATTTCGCCTCATGCTCATAGTATCATAGACCTAGATGAAAGCTCGGTAAGCTTTCGGCATGCACGCTCTACTTTGTATGTTTTACGTGGCTTACTGCCCTTCCGGGGTCTTATCACTGCTTAGTATCAGAGCCTAGCTCCTCGACGAAGTTGGGTTGCAATGGCGCGCTTACTCGACTTGGGGGCCGACTTTTGCAGGTGGTAGCGTAAATTTCTGGCTCGCGGTAGGCTATAGCTTTGCCTCTTAGGCCTGATACCCTTCGTAACTTAGCTGCTGCGAGGCTTATGCGAGTTTCCTTAATTCGCCAAAAGGATGCTCGCGACAGCAATAGATTCCGCTCTCAGAATACCCTTTTCAGTTCGAAGACTAAAGGTGAGGCAGTGTAAGCCTCCAAACAAGGCCATCTTTTGACTCCTTGTTGAGTCCCATATAATCCTAGGCTTGGAATTCTATAGTATAAATCGAATTTCCTCTGTTGATCCGCGTATTTTCTTTGGCTGCTTGTCGTTAGGTTCGCTCTCACGCTTCTTCGGTCTCTCGTTAATCAATAGTCTTCCTAGATTAATTCTTAAAACTTATACACCTCTTCGCTATAGTTGTAACATTTTCGATCAAACTCTAGCTGTTCGAGTGAGCTTCGGGCTCAGGGATCTACTCGCGGGGCGGGATAGTGCGGAGTCATTAGATCAAAGGTGCCATACTCAACGAGATCGGTGTTACCAACTTGATAACTACCGTCCCTACGCTATTATCAGGAATCGAACTTAACCGCCAATAAATATCCGGTGAGTCTCGGTACCTCAGCCACTACGCGCACCCTTTTAGTCAAAGTAGTGCACTGAGATCGCCCTCTATTACTTACATGCAATGTAACGAGATAACCGTATTCTTCATGTCTCCGTTGAATAAGCCTATTCTAAGCGCTATGTTAGCCTCCAGCTCAATATGTTCTCAGCGGTGTCATGAGGATAAGCCAGACGATCGTGGTCCGCCCAAGGTCCAGAGCCGACCGAGGTCCGGCGAGATTGAGTTACGCGGCGTYGGGCTATCGAGGGGGAGAATATTGCTGCTTGGGGGGCTAGGTGGGACATTGTTTATTATTGGCTTTGGGTTGGGGTTTTCGTGCTGTTCCTGGTATATATATAGCAGACGAGGAACGTTGGAAAAGAACTCAATAGTTAGGCACGCGGTGTTGATACCAAGCATCTATGAAGCGTACTGGCATAGAAGCAAAAGCATGTAGATGCAGCTATGGTGGGGTGGAAGAGTTGGCGGTGAGTTCGATGGAGGGGCATGTTTATTTATTTTGTAGCGTGTAATTGATTTATTTACATATCCAACTACTGTAATTATTACCTAGCTCTGTTTACAAAAGGTTGAATAGCAGTTGAGAAGAATTCGGCCCTTTATCCATAAAGAATTGCTTTATGTGGTTTAAATGTTGACATCCGAATGTTGACAGTGAGGATTTGGAGATTGACCGCGGGAGCTTGCAGATCCACAATCGGCGCCGATGATCTCCGTTATATCTATACGTAGCTGTTCCTTCTCCACTGAATGTCTATAAAACCGCTCTTCATTCTAACTTTCTTTGCACGGGTAAATCACTATCTCCTCTTCCCATGCGGGAGAATATAGAATGCTTAAGAGCAGCCACGTTAAATCCTACCTCTTCACATATATCTGGCACCTTTATTAAGGTTTAGACGTATAACCTACCTACTAATGTCAGTTTACTAAGGCTACCATCATTGTCGACAACTACGGGCTTCACCGAAATTCTCATAGTACACACATGGGTAGAATTAGTTCGACGCCACATAGTCACTTGTGTTTGGATATCGTAAGGTATAATTGGCCTTGCTAGATTTGGGGTTGGGCGCTGCTGTAAACTTGCGGATTTCTGGTAAGAGAGAATGCGGAGAGGTCGCTGCACAGCCTCCGAGGCGTACCCTCGCAATATGGCTTGCAGGGAGCCTTGCGTGAGGAGGCAAGTGCGAGGATCTTCGATTTCTCCCTACTTTGCTTCTCGCCCAGAGCCGAAACATCTGCAGATTTCAAGCGCAACATGGACGCCTTAGCTGTGTCGGCAGCCGTCATTCAGTTTGTTGAAGTCGTCTGCGGCCTCATCTCCAAGGGCATCGCCATATACTCGTCCATGACTGGTCTTACAGTTGATCATAATGACCTACAAAACATCACCGAAAAACTATCACACAGCAACAACGATATCCAACAGACCCTGAGAATTCAACACGGCGAGCGGGGTTTGACCAGCAACGAGAAAGATCTTCAGAAGCTCGCTGTAGATTGTCAAGGGGTTGCAGGTGAGCTGCTTGGGGTCCTAGCTAGTCTGGCATCAAGAGGCCCCAGAACAAAATGGCGGTCTTTTCGACACGCTCTTCTAGCAACCTGGAACGANAAAAAAGGTACAGTCATTGGAAAATAGGCTCGATCGTTTTCGGCAGCAGATAATTGCGAATACTTTGAATTCTTTGAGGCACGAGGCAGCAAGGCTGGCCCAGGGGCAGTCTTCGACGCGAGAATCGCTTGAGAGGATCGAGCAGCTACAACTAAACAACATCTCCGTCGGGAATAGCTTCATTGGACGGGTCGTGAATGGAGAAGATTGGAGGCCTTGACGAATGCTCTGGAGACCAGGTGCAGCTTGTAGAGCTGATAACCGAGCTCGCAGAGGACACGGAAAACTTAAAGCTATGTGTTGCGAGTCGTCCATGGAACATATTTGAGGATGCTTTCAAAGATCGACCAAGCCTGATGCTCCAAGATCTTTCAGCCACTGACATCGAGCACTACATCACATCCCAATTCGCTACTAACGAGGGCTTCGCCGAGTTGCAGGTGCTAGATAGATCAAGTGCAAAAGAGCTGTTAGAAACTATCTCCAAAAAGGCAGAGGGCGTCTTTCTCTGGGTTCACCTCGTTGTGAAATCTCTGCTTGAAGGACTGACAAATGGAGACGGACTTCTTGTTCTCCTCAGCCGACTCGAAGAGCTCCCACCTAATCTCGAAGATCTCTACGCAAAAATTTTGAAGAATCTGAGCGACAGGTACCTTGGCCACGCATCTCGGCTATTCCAACTTGTTGGGGCTTGTGACGGCCTACCCACCTTGTTGTGCATCGCCTTAGCTGACCTAGAGGATAGCAAGCGGGCAATACGGGCCCCAGTCAAGCCAATGTCCGATAGGGAGAAGACCGCTACTTGTAAGAATATGAAGAGGAAGCTGGCAAGCCGATGCCTTGGGCGTCTAGACATTTCCTCTCCAGCTATAGGCTCTGGTCAGTTGCATGCTGGCGATGTCGGGGATGAAGCGTATAGCACACATAGGTGATGTAGAGGTTCAATATTTACACAGAACTGTCCGGGACTACATATGGAGTCCCGAGGTCTGGTCCTGGTTGGTATCAGCCAATAAAGAACCCTTCGACCCGCATCTCCTTCTCCTTAAGTCACACCTACTACAATTAAAGAATCTTAGACGAGCCTCACTGTCTGCGCGAGGTATGGGCCGCATCATTTGGATGGTAATCAGGCATGCCAAGAAATTTCTTAGTACCCAGATGGGGAAGGACCAGACGCAGGTGAAGGAGACCATCCAATTGCTTGATGAAATGGGCAAGACTGCTACGGTCCTCACGAACTCCCGCGCGGGCCTTAAGTCTGTCTTCTCGGATCGCAGCGGTACCCTACAAGGGGAACATTGGTCGTGCTTCTTTCTGTTACATGTCCCAGATCCGTCCTTCTCACACCTGATGGCGATATGCGGTGTCTACCAGTATCTGGAAATGCAGCTACGCAGCTTGGACCTGGGGGATAATCCCCATAGCGATAATACTATGGAGGGTAACAAAATACCTCTCATGATCGCGGCACTAGTCGGTGGCCCATCCGTTGGGGATTCCCAAGGATATGGTGATCTAATTGGCCTTCACTACAAGGTTGTGGAGATATTATTATAGGAAGGGGAGAGCTGCTATAAGCGGTACCATGGCCGCTCTGCATGGGATATAGCAAGCAGTTCCCTAGAGAACAAGGGTGAATACGCCGCCATCTTTAAGCTATTTGAGGAATACACGGGCAACTCAACTAGAGTATCATCTCTCGATATCAACAGACCCGGCTCTCGTAACGACGGCAACAGTAGCAAGGCCCTTGCCGTGCACAGAGGGCGTCAGGATGGATATGAATCTGACAAGGAATCTAATACATCGACAGAAGCTGTGATAGGAGACGAGGTGTACTTCGTCTACGGTGCCTCTGGTGCAATCGTTGAGATCTTCTGAGGATGGGCACCAGATGTGGTATAACTATGGCTTCCAGGCTCCTTCATCAGCCAACTGAGGGAGGGTCTACCCAAGGTCACTGCCGTATGCTTCGTACAGAAGTGGATAGCTGAGAGGGCCACCACTTGTTCTGAGGAGAGATAACCCGAGATATACGTATGGATATCGGTAAGACGATGAGACTTCTTATTGTAGTAAATCTGTACGATAAGTAATGGGCGAGATTTTGTTTTAGGCATCAGTAATGCTTCTTAAAAGTATGAAGTAGTCACTGAGACTATCTGTGGAGAATGTCTCCTTTTTAACTATATAGGTAGTCTGTCTCGAATATTAACGGCAAGACTGACTTATATCTGTGCACCTCCATAGGTTTTGTTTAAATACTTAGCTATTCAAGGCGATTTATGGTATTATAAGCGAATATAGCCGTAATAATGGTGAGATAGAATTGGAGGAAATTTTACGTAGCCTGAAATAGTAGCTAAGAATCTGAAAGCGGAGATTTCCGACGCTGAAGTAGGTAGCTGAAAACGTGGGGTAATAGAGCTGAGACCTTATTTGGGCTAGTATCGGAGTTTACGCATGTTAGATGTTAGGTACTTACATATGTGCTATCTTGGTTATGCTCCTGCCAGATAGGGTGCTCCAAAGTAGTGACTAAATCACCTAATATCGCGACTCTCTACTGCCGTAAGAAGGAGAGATGAGGGTCTATACCGGAAAGATGTGGTAGAGTAGGTAGTAAGTGTCACTGGCTGCCCTGCTCTCAATAACGCCATGCGAATCAAATTGCGTTTCTGTAGTATCAACGAAAGACCCAGTAGTTGGGGTGCGACTCAGAGACGAGATTTACGCTGTCTACTGTATTGTCCCTTCTCACTTACTATCGACGTCTATATACTTCGGTGTACACACGCATAGTCTGCACCCTGTATTTTTTTGCCGGCGAGTAGAGAACGAGTTATTCTAGTAATCTAGCGCAGTGATGTTGTCGTAGATGAGGCCTGTTCTAATAGGTGGGGCCATGCAGGTCTCCATTGCTCTCTCAGAGGTTCCCCACCCAGCATCTTCTCCGGCTTGTCTGTCTGTCTGTCTGTCTGTCAACCCGTTGCGCAGTCATGCTCTCGGATGCGGGAAACGGGGCTTTTCTTAAACTCAACGTCTGTGCGGCCTCATCAAACCTTCAACCCATCTTGCTCATCACAGATCAGCCGATTCTTAGGCGATGATACGTTCTGATATATAAATAATTACATCTGAAATATCATTGAAGTCAAGGTAAAATAATGGTTTAATCCTTATCAAGACGTCTAGTGCCTTGCCCTTTCCTTGCACCCAGTTATATATACACAATAGAGTCGGTGATATGAAGTCAAGGTAAAATAATCTCGCTTTATTTTTATTTTTATTATGTTATTAGACTATTTTGTTGACCTTTGAGGTAGTAGAGTGTGTGTATGTGTGTGGTTTCTTTTTGCGCGGGGCCTGGACTGTGGCACGCCCGGCGGCTCTTTTCGTTTGGCGTAGCATTACGGACGCTTTTGCGAGAAAACCCGGCAGCCGTTGAGTCGCTGATATACACTATGACTTATACCTCTCCCCACAGAACCTCTAGTTTTTGAATATAATTGCTCCTTAGGACCTAACCTCGATTTATATAGTAGGTACTTTATAATATGAAACTACCTTTTCCCCCCTAAGATGATAGTCGCTACGTTCTATAATGGGCAACCAGTATAGAAAAAGGATCATTCACACGTGTAGTAATGCCTATATCTGGTCATAGTAATTATAGGTGATGTATTGTAAGTATAGGTGGAGGGAATGACGGCAACCTATGCCCACCATGATCAGGCCCTAAACCACACACTCCTATCCCTATCCTACCAACTTAAGTCCATAATACAGCATAGCCTGCTCTTATCTCGGCTGTCCCAATCTTTGAATACAAATAGCTGAGATAGCTCGAGAGCATACGGCTAACTCTTGTCAACTCCTCGGGAAGGGGGTAGGAGGGAAGCGATTGAGGATTTTATTCGAATGGGGCCGTGAGCTGAAGTCTTAGCCTTGGTTTGCCGGGGGGTCCTGAGCGCCAACCGAGTTGGCAGCAATGTGGCTTGAGAAATAAAATTCCAATAGATGCTCATCAATGAGGATGTCGTTCATGGGGGCAGATTCCGCGGTAGTAGTAGAGGTAGTCGCATTCTGTGCAGTAGGGTGAAAATGGGTATAGAGGTGATTATTCCACGAGCCAAGTTTTCGATACTCAGTTGCAAGGCTCTGTGGGCACAATTCACAAATAATTACATTGACCCATTTGCCATTGGTGTAGTACGCTTGGACTCGGGCTGCCGCTCTTGGAGCTGATGAATTCGACATCTTTGGTATGAGCAAACAAGGGTAGAAGATTGCTTAATGGCAGAGATGGATAGTACCTAGCAAAGACTCAGTAGTCTCTGACAGAACGTACGATGTATTTATAACCCTATTCATAAATCATATCAATCAGCATGGTATTACCTAGATACGACAACATCCCAACGTGGAATGTCGAGCGTCTGCGAGGACTGCGCGATCTCTGATAGCTGAACATCGAGGAAGAGGGCAGAGTGTATACTGCAGACAACCAGTTGCCTACAGGGATACTCGCATATGCATACATACCTACTTGTAGGTACCTAGGTACCTATTGGTGGGTCAGTTATAGCGCCCACCTTTTAGGTGCAACGTTGAGTGAAGGCCCCGCCCAGTGCGAGGTGTGGTAGGGGTACCGGTCCCAGAACCTGGTGTACAAAGGTACTGGTGTGTGTGCTGTTCTTTTTTTGGTGACTAGCTCGCTTGAGGCCTTTTTCAGAAGCTCTCATTCTTACGTACTGTAGCCACTGTGGCTATTCTCTTTTACTAGCCACGTTCCTTATGTAATTCCCCCACGTGATTTCTTCAGGAGTGTTTGACCAGCTTGTATCTTGACTGCCAATTCTAACATCTGTCTGTCTGTTTGCTAGTTTCTACTTTGTGCTAAGCCACGCTTTCTCCCACCCACTACATCGAACTAGTACCTACTCAAAGTAACACTGTGCATTATACAGTATCACACAGTGCATAGGCATTGCGTCGGCGCAAAGTGGCCAGTTGGTCAATGCAGTTAACAGCAGCTACTGTTATATAGGTACTCTCATCACCTATGGACTATCTGCCTAATTGAAAGTCTCTTATTATCACTTTTGAGTTCTACCAATGTTTAAACATCTTGATAGGACACTTGTTTGTTATCTGTCAATGCCGTCACGTCCTTAACTGATTCTAGGTTCCTCTAGCCCAACCTATTTCCATACTTTCTTCAATTCTTCTTAATACTTACCTTACACAAATCTTCCACCTACGTCTACATACATCTACATAGAGCTATCGAGTAGGATATACCTACGCGCCTCCCAACTGATGCTACGCTGTTTACGCAGCTACGCTTTTGGTTGAACATTCAATT
>JAPUUL010001081.1:0-11678 GCA_029590625.1 Lasiodiplodia mahajangana | reverse complement strand
GTCCAGCTCATGTCGGATCTCGTGGTGCCCAACGACACGACCACGCTAGAATTCGACCCCGCGGCCGAGTTCGTGATCCAGCCGGGCAAGGACGAGGAAGCGAAGACCGCAGATGAGAATGCGGACCAGAAGACAGTTAAAGTCAAAGCGTTCGTGCCTGACTGGCTTCGTCGGCGCCTAGAGGAGGATGCTGTGAGGCATCAGAAGTAGAATCGAGGAGTTGCCGTTGTAGTTTTAGCACGCGTGCGTATACTTCTTGTTACAATATTTGCGACTATTCGTCTCTATAGACAAGACGAAATGGGTCTAGAGAAGAATCGGGTGTTAGCTACGCCGCTCACATTATATGTACTTCTAGATACCAGCCAAGTTACATATATATATATATATATACAAGACAGGTCGATGTTAGCTTCCCGACTACAAAATGTAACCGATGCTAACTTAGTCTCCTAGCTCGAGTGTTTCTTCTCTCTGCATCATATTTACAGACGTTGAAACTGGTGCTTGTTTGATAGATAATGGTGGATGTAGTTACAGTATGTTCCCCGAATGTTCTACGTACAATTTTTTCAGTAATGTCTATTTAGAACACTATTGTTTCACTTTTGGGAAATGCATTAGCACCTAGACGTGATTCGTCCGGGCAAGCTTCGGTTCTAAATATCTCGAGCTTGAGAGTCTTTTACTAACCACGAGATACGTAAGGACCCGGGGATAGATGCATCACCGCTTCAGCGTCTTCTGCTTCTCAGCGGCAACACGTTGTTGGCGTCCTTCTACGAGGAGGCCCTTCTTTCGGCGTACGCCATCCATGTAGCGCTTGGCCACGTTCTCCTTATCAGCGAGCTCGCCGAGGTCTTCGAGGTCATCTTCTGTAAAAGGCACCCAGAACGGATCCTCATCCAGCACCTCGAAGCCAGCGAAGATAAGCTGCGGCTGCGCGGCGCCGGACGTCCGCTTCCGCATGTCATCAGCGAAACCGAAGGATTCGGCTACGGGCAGCAGTGACTGGATGGTGAAGAAGGGCGTGCCCTCTTTCATTTGTTCGGATAATACGCGACCTCGGCGGCGTGTTAGTACATCGTAGACGCGGCCTAGGACTTCGGCTGTTGCGGAGGATACCGTTAGTTTGGAGTTTTAGCTAGGGGAGCGGGAGTGGGAAAGCGGTCACGTACTGCTGGCTTGGATCTCGCACGAATACATGGCGAGCATGAGCCGTGGGGACCAGTCCAAAAAGCCCTGCCGAATGGACTGCTGTACTGTCTTGATAACCTCTCCAGTCAACCTGCCCAGTCGGTCACGCGCGGAGGCGTCTTCCTCTGTGGCCGTCACGGCTAGTTCTTCGATGAAAACACCAACTCCCTGGACGGGTTCATTACACAATGGCCCCTGGTCAGAAGCGAGCTGGAACGCATATGTGACCTTATCGCATAAGTGAGCGGCGTGCAGAGCCTCGTCGGCCTTTGGCGCATCACCCTCGACTTTGTCTCCAGAAAAGACCTTAGGAAATAGCCCCTCTTTCGTGGCATCGAAGAGGAGATTCGGCCCCGTGCGTCGAGGCCCGAAAGCGACAATATTGTCAACTATACCTCTCCATGCCTCGCGACCCTTGCCACTTTCCAATGCCTCTCTCAGCTGCCCTCTCAGCTCCTCAATTGACAAGGCTTTGCTTTCAACGACATCCTCATCAATTTCAACATTCTCTTGATCCTGAAATTCGTCTTTGTTGCTTCCAGTTTCCTCTGTGCTGTGTTGTTCGGAATAGACACGCTTTATCGAAGCTGCATTCTTCAGAAGGAACTCGGTGACGTTCTGTGGTAGAGGTCGAACCCGTAACGTGATGCTCACTTGCTTCGAACTCGTGATGCCAACGACGGCGCCTCTTCCCAAATCTTTATTGGCTGGCGGCCGCATCTCTTCTGCCCGTACGATCGTTTCTCGGTACGGTACGATTGGCGCACCTGCTTGTATATCACACCTTGCGAATCGCTCTTTCAAGTCCGTTAGACATCGCTCGAGATGAAGTTCACCTGCTGTTAGTAGGACGTGTTCACCACTTTGGAACTGCTCATACTCAGCGCATGGGTCGCTTTGCACCAGAAGCTTCAAACCCTCAATCATCTTATCCAGATCTGCAGGATTCACAGGTTCAAGCGCGACACGAACAATCGGCTTGCCCGCCATATGCACCCCGGCTAAATTGACCGCTCCCTCTAGCTGGCTACACAGAGTACCCGATTTCAGGATATGCCCCTCAAGACCACCGATACCAAATACCACGCCAGCCGGAACTGATTTTAGAGATTCCAAATTCCGTCCCATGAACATATAAAGCGATGTTACTGTCACCTTTTGAGGCTCTGGAGCCGCATGAGGGTTGGCTGGGGAGAACTTAGGCGCTAAGACGTAGAGCGAATCACCGACTGACAGTGTGCCTGAATATATCCTCGCAAACCCTATGAGATGCTCGATCTCGATAGGCTTTTCTTCTACCGGCGGAACGAAGTCATCTAGCGATATACTATCGAGAGCAGTGCCCACGTCGTTCATGTCGCCTGTTGCGGCTTGCTGTGCTCGCGCAAATTCCGCTCGTTTTTTTCTTGCGAGTTCCCTGGCCTCCTCAGCGCTAAGTTGGCCGGCTCGCCTTTTGTTCTCCGGTAGTTCGCTTTCGGGGATAGAAACCATCTTGCTGACGTATGCAACTACAGGATCGGACTCGGATGATTTGAAATTGATCGTAGCCTCTTTAACAATGGGATCGATTTGAGCTGAACCTGGGGAATCTTCTAACATCTCCGGTAGGCGCTCTGCCTGTGCCGCTTTCGGTGACGGTAAAGATTCAATGACGGAAACAAGCAACGCGGTAGAGAGAGGTAACCAAGATGAAAACACAGTCGTCATTAGTAGTCGAGGGTCTCGGGCTCGAGCAATGTGAGGTGGTATTGTAATATTTAAAGACTTGGTGATCTTTTCGAGCAGAACGGGGTCACTATAGAGGTTAAGTCAGCAGGGTCAGGATAGCACTACGAGGTTTCATGAGAGTCTAATAACTGACCCCCTCCCGCTGTCGCCACCCATCGTAGCCTGGTAGGCAGCCCATACTTGCTCGAGAACTAGTTGCACGAACATAGGCTTTAAATTCCGACCCCTCAGGTGTTTTCGCCCAAGGACCTTCTTCGTTTTTGGATCGAGATAGAAGTCACCCCATAAGACCTTTTCCATGATATTACGTTTTATCCCGAGCTTCTTCTCGTACAGGCTTGCAAACTGCCGAACAGTGAATGCCCAGCCGTCGACCGCGCTGCTAAATATGACGTTATTCTTCTCTGGTGCGAAGTATAGCTCTTCATCATCCCGCTCTTCGAACTGTAGCTCGCCAACTTCGCTTTCATTATCATCGATTTTTGATCCTCTTGAGGCCGTTGCGGCTACCCGCTCGTCCATACGCTCTCTCCAGTTCAAGTCCTCTTCCATACGCTCGCCCTGAAAGAAGCTTCCTAACACGGCATTTACCTGCTCTAGAAGCTTACTTAGATGAATATAGGCCTCGCCTGGAGTCATCTTTAGCTCCGTCACGAGGCGGTCGATCTTGTTGATAACTAACAGGGGCTTTAACTTCTCGACCCACGTCTGTCGCAGTACGGTAACTGTCTGACTACAAACGCCTTCAACGGCATCAACTAGGACAACTGCACCATCGCACAATCGCGAAGCCGTCGATACCTCACTGCTAAAATCGATATGGCCGGGTGAGTCGATGAGGTTTATGAGATATTCTTTCGGAGTTGGCTGAGCATCTGGTGAAGATCTCCGGAGCATGGAAAAATATAAGGAGATGGCAGATGATTCCATAGTAATCCCCCTGATTTGCTCATCAGGCCTGGAGTCAAGATAACGGATCTTCCCGGCGAGCTTTGGGGAGATGATGCCGTTTGTGGCCAGCAGCGCATCTGTGAGCGATGTTTTGCCATGATCGACATGGGCTAAAATGCAAATCTTCGGCAACGTGTAAGTTCTTATACGGGCGTCAAATGTGTGAAGAGTGAGATACCTACATTCCGTACATCATCGGCGTGCTGTTGTAGGCTGGCCAGCTTTTCTGGCGTAACAACGGGCATCTTGTTGGTTTTGTCTTATAAGAAACGGCAGGAAGTAGGGATTTTTGAGATGGGTATCAATTTGATTGTGCACGCATAGAAGTATCTCAATGATATTGGAAGTATGCGGATAAGGTGGGATGGACGGATAGATATTGCCCGGCAGACGAGTGACTAATACTGATGCTGGATGATTCAAAGGTGGCTCAGACGAGAGGTTCCTCTTCTGTCTTGCGGGCCTTGCCACTTGAAAATAAGCCGGCGCTTATAACCAAGATACACGCACTAGGTGAAGTTAACGCTGAGGTGATGCTAGATTCGTCAATCAAAGGTTTCCACGGCTTACATGTATGAGTCTTTTCTGGCTCTGTAGGCATGTAATGTAGGTATATATTGCTGCTACCTCCCTACATTAGGTACATGGAATAATAATATTTGGGAAACGGGCATTGGCGGGGCAGTTGAAAAAAACCATACCTACATCATTTACAAGGGCAAGTTTAGGTAGGTACAGAGCTTTCTACCCCGCCACCCCGCCTATACATACCTATATGTACCAAGCTAGCGTTAGTACCCACAACAAAGTACAATCGATTAGGTACCTGACCCGATAGTCTGATAAGCTGAGAAGCTTATCTAGATAGTATCATAGAGGGGTGATTGGGTGATTGATTAAGGTTTGCTTAAGACGGCAACAACCCTAATACTCACTCCGCTTAAACTTCGGTTCTGCAATGTGTCTGTCTTTTCGTACCCGCAACCATCAAAAAATTATTATCGAGGGAGCCCCGCCGCGCTGAGTGAGTGCGGTAGAGTGAGAGCGAAAGCGAAGCGCCTTGACAGGTTCGGAACCATCCCCCTCTCCACCATCACCGCGACCACCCTTCATCCTTCACCCTCAAACCACACCCTTTCACGATGAGCGGCCTCCGAAACGGTGCCGCACCCGTGCGTGCTATGGATGATGACAGCGATGTCGAAGAGGAGGCCCTCGTCGCCGACTACAAGGAGCAGGTTCAGTACGAAGATGGCATGGAGGATCTGGAGCGCGTCAGCTCCTTGACTATGGCCCAGCAGGCCGACGATATCCAGTCGAAACTCGCTGCCGCCGCTCAACCCCTCGATTTCTCGGCTCCTTTGGAAGTCAAGTTCCAGAGTTACGATTCATACTGCAACCTCTTCCATTTCATCCTCAACTCGGATGGTCCCGTGGATCTTGAGCCTCCTTCAGTGAGTTAGCTTGTTGTCTCCTATCCTCGCGGTTCGGCGTGTGCGCTAATACACATTGTTAATAGCACTACTGGGCATGGGACGTGATTGATGAATTCATCTACCAGTTCAACTCCTTCTCTTCGTACCGGCTCCGGATTGCGCGCCAAGCCCGAGATAATGAGGAGGAGAGGCAAATCCTACGCGACAACCCCAACACTTGGGGCTGTTACAGTGTCCTGAACGTCCTGTATTCCCTGATCCAGCGGTCACAAATTTCCGAGCAGCTGGCTGCCATGAAGCGAAACGAGGACGCCGCCGCTGTTGCTGGCGAGTACGGCTCCAAGACACTCTACCGAATGCTCGGATACTTCTCCATTATCGGTCTCTTGCGTGTCCATTGCTTGCTGGGCGACTTCAGCCTTGCGCTCAAGACCCTCGATGATATCGAGCTTAACAAGAAGGCTATGTTTGCCCGCGTCATGGCCGCCCACTTTACAACCTACTACTACGTAGGCTTTTCCTACATGATGATGCACCGATACGCCGATGCTATCCGCATGTTCAGCCACATTCTGGTCTACGTGTCGCGGACCAAGAACTTCCAGAAGAATGCCCAATACGACTCGATCACTAAGAAGAATGACCAGATGTATGCTCTCATTGCCATCTGCGTTGCATTCCATCCCACCCGGTTAGATGATACCATCCACACTGCCCTCAGGGACAAGTACGGCGACCAACTCCTCAAGCTACAGCGTGGTGGCCCAGAGTCACTCCCTATCTTCGAGGAGCTTTTCAGGGCTGCCTGCCCCAAGTTTATTTCGCCGGTCCCCCCNAGACTTTGACAATCCCGAAGCGAACGTGGATCCCATTGATCACCACCTCTCCATCTTCATGGATGAGGTCAAGACTAACATGTGGAGCCCCACCGTCAAATCGTACCTACGCCTCTACACAACCATGGATCTTAAGAAGCTCGCTGGGTTCCTAGAGGTGCAACCAGAGGAGCTACGGTCTTTGCTGCTAGTAAATAAACAAAGGACCAAGCAGCTGCGCTGGACAGACCAGGGGCTTCTGGATGGTGAATGGGTAAATGTTAGCGATTTGGACTACGCGCTGCAGGGAGTAAGTGCAACCCTATTTCCGCCACTAGCTTGGCCAAGCTTGACAAGCTTTCGTGTGCGACGGACAAGCTTTTTAGAGTGCCAACATGCTAACTAAAGACCTGCAGGATCTGATTCATATTTCGGAAGCCAAGGTGGGACGTAAACTGGTTGATTGGTATCTGCGCAATCTGTCGCGGACATATAACTGAGACTTTCTCACGGAGGAAATTTGATTCTCGTCTCTCGGCAGCTATGGCACAAAATGAGGGGGCAATGGGGTGATTGTACGTCGGGGTATGATTTAACGCAACGGGTTCCTCGTCGTTTTGCATTGCATAGGCGTCATGGGTTACGTTTTGAGGTCGCTCTCACACCAACAAGTTTAGGCTATGTTGGGAGGATGGGCGACTGGCTGACTAAATGGTTGGTTGGCTGAGAGGAACACGATCGAAAAAATGGTGGAATATTATACGTAGAGGACTACGCGCCATGCAAGCTCGTTCATCAGGCTCACCACCAATAGATAATGAAAACATGTTTAATGCATGCGCGGGTTCCGAGAACCACCCGAGTGGAAACCTATGACCGGGCAATAGCAAAATGAATCCAAAAATACAACAGTGTGCGACATGCTATAGTAAGGGACGACAGGACGACAGATTCTCTGTCTGTTGCTGGAAACTTGCCACAACACTGCATACCGACTGTCTCACTGCATTGCTGGCTATATGACCGACCTGGGCTCGGAGTGCGGGAAGTACAGTAGTGCGAGGATAGGAAAGTCGGCGCTACCGTTCTATTGATTGCTAGAGACCCATTTCGTATCGGCCACGAATCTCGCAAGATCCAACCCTTGCTTGAAATGGTAAGAGGCGGTCAACGGATGTTAAAGGAGACGTATTAAATATGTGTACATGCGCATGCGCCGCAGCGCAATTGATTTGATTCAGACGCCATGGTATTGGAAATCGTGTATCGCTAGGTAGTAAACCGAATATTGACCCCCAATTTATATGCCGGTAACGAAAATAGATGTGCGGCAACCCGCAGGGTACCCGGTAGTTTGCGTGGGAAGCGGAACTAGGGGAGTTGGGCCAACGACATCGAGGTAAAGTCACATGTTTTCGGTTCGAGGCGAGCGAGTGGAAGCGGAGAGGCAGAGACGTGGGATGAGCGTGGGAGGATAGATGTATGATGGGGGGACGATTGGTACTACTGTTCTACGGGGGTAGGTGACCCTTTCTGTGCGATGTCTCGGTGAGGCTGTGACGAGGCAGAAGGTAAGCCAAGACATTTGCACCTCTTCTGGCGCAAATTGGTCCGATAGGTAGGACATGGGCCACCGTCTTATCAATCGCCAGGTATCGGCGCGCGTGCCGCGTTTCGACGATTTGTTTGGTGCAAACCTGCTCGCAACGGCTGGCGTCGTCGCGCACTACCTTGTATCTGGATTTGGAGGCGGTCAAGGTTGGTTGGTTGGTAAGTAGGCGTCGTCCTGTGGTAGTGAGCGAGTGAGCGACTCGGGTGAGGATGCCTACTTGCTAGCCTACCTACGGGATCTCGGCCAGCATCTAGCCAGCAATACTTGTTCTGGGTAGGTATTCTCTGAGGGCTGGTAGGCAGTAAAAGTGCCGATTGGGATGTGAACCAGGCCCACAGAACGGTGTAGATCTAGTGTTGTAGCTTGCCCGGGAACCCAATTCCAAGCTGCCTAGATCGAGTGGTGGATGGGTCAGCGGGGAGCGAACGAAACGGCTCTGACGGCACCACCCGTCATGCCATCCATCTCCTCTCTTCTACTACCTACCTACCTCCTATCTAGGTTACCATGTACCACGGCTGGGAGGCCATGCAATTGCAAACGAAAGCAGGTAGAAAGTGGCCAACGTCGTCTTGGCCACCACCTCGTCATCGCGCCGATATCCGGATGGGTACGGCCAGCCTCTCAAACATCGCAAATGGTGCTGTCTCAAGGCACGCGAGCAGTTTAGTGTGCAAGTTAGGACAATAGTCGGCCGCATTGGTTCGTTGCTCCAATCTCCAATGCAAACCAGTGCGATGCATAGCTACATATACCACACACGCCTAACAAATTACCAATAGCCAGACAGCCAAACTAGCCTAGTCGTACTTATGGATGGTATCAACGCCTCTTGTCTCGCCGCTGCTTGGCCAAACGTGACCGAAATGTGCGCCAAGCGCGCCAAGGCATGTTATGTATCACTACTGCCTCTTCCCCGGGTCTTGGGTCCTCTTGGGCAAGAGGAAAGATTGATATTGGGAGGCCTACGAGGTGGCAGGTGTTAGATAGCGCAATCGGCACCAGGGCAGCTCCTGAAGTGCCCGTTGCCAAGGCATCCTTTTTTTCGTTGGTAATGGAATCCTGCTAGGGGGGTTTATTAGTGAGCATGTAAGCGGAAGACGGAGAGCTTCTCTGCCCCAAGTCTCTGTCCCAAGACCCCAGATGGATGGGTTGGAGAGTGTCCCGTCCTAGCTCGTATGTTCTGGGTTTCCCATCGACGTGGCGCCTAGTCCAAAGGGAGCCGGGTATTGGAGGTGCCTACCTATGTACTCCTGCCTCAGTGCAACAAAGCATCGGTTGTAGAAGGTGACATGCGTACAGCTGTGTGAGTGTGAGTGTGAGGGGAGCCGGAGACAGCATGCTAAGCAATTTGTGCTACTTGCGGCTCTCTCTCTTAATGTACGCTAGGTAGGAATACGCATAGATAAGTAGGTGTTGCGTCGGGGGTTTTGGATGCCCATTTTCGCCCCCGATTCGCACTACTGCAATGGAGAGCGGGGATGGATTTGGAAATGTTCTCCAAATTACGCGTAGCACGGAGGATTTGGGTGACGACGGCAAAATATTCAACGTAGGACTCATTTACGGGGTGCATTGGTGAAAGTGAGAGAATGAATGGTAAGGAGTAGGTATGTAGAGAGATAGGTCCTGGTAGGTACAGCAGAAATCAGGGTGGACCCGTTTAGTACCACTCAGAGAGTCTTGAAAACGCAGAACACGCGAGCGCCACACTTGGAGCAGCTCCAAGGGCGTGTATCGTATGTATGTATGGATGAATGGATGGATATATGCTGGTAGACTCTAGCATTCCATCTTCGTCACATAATGATAAAAGATGTATGTAGGTATGTATGTAAGCATGTAAGAAGCATGCATGGAGTCTGGAGATAGGAAATTGAGTGGAACAATCAAAACGCAAGCCTTGCTAAGAAATGCATGAAAAGTTCAGAGGTTAGGTACCTACGCTACCTGCCCAGGTCCTGCCCAGGGTAGCTGGAGCAAATCACATGCGCGCTGTAATCCGGGCACCTAGCCGCATCAGGTAACTTCAGGTTCTGGTGAAGTACCTATTTTGTTTGCCAAGCATACTTCGGTTTTAGCGTCTCCCGACAGAATAATACATTGCAACGCCAGCAGCACTGGAGACAGAGTACCCGGAAGGTATACTACATCATCCACTTGCTCTCGACCTCCCTACTATGTCGCCGACAAGTCTGTCAAAGGTGGCGGATTGGGGTAGTGTTGGTGGATAACGAGGTACCTCCTAGATACCGCGTATTATGCCGTCAACCTGCGGTCGTCCACCTTGTTGCAGCACCCAAGCCTTTAGCCGATGCTAATAGACCACCCCAAGGTCGCGATCGACGACAAGAGGGCCAAGAGGCAGCGTAGCGTGCGTGCCGGTAGTGGACGCTTTTATATGTTCGCAACTAACTGACCAAGCAACATACATCCTACTTCACCCTAGCTTTCTTGGCTTTCTATTTTCTCTCGACTAAATTATGACATATTCAAGGGTTCCTGACCTTGTTGTGCGTGAGCAAGCCGGTTCATGATTAATATTCAAGATGTAAAAGGCACTCGAGCCCACCTCAGTCCTGCCCCGTCTCTTGCCCTGCCCTGTCTTGCTCTGTTGTCCTTTTTTTTTCCAGCACAAATCCTTTCCTGCGGACCCGACCTAGACCATCCAAGAGGCTATCTAGGGATAGCTTCCGGAACTGTGTGGCATTGTTTGTTCAGCCGCCTTTTGTTGTTACCACCGTCTACGCCCAGCTGCTTTGCTCTGCACTCCAAGGGGAAAGCTCTTGTATGCGAGTCCTAAGTCTCGAGTGGGAAATACTTGGACTACAGCATACCATCTATCTACTACTACTAATAACAAGCAAGCAAGCAAGGTTGGGTCAGAAAAGTGCGTGCGCCTGGCTCAACTCAAATTGTACACCTGTTCAGTAGTTCCCTATCCACACCCTCTCTCTTACTTGCCTCTTACTACCTACTCCCTATTACGTGGTTCGCCCTTCCTGTTATTTGCGGTCCTTGCGATACCTCCAGACCCATCGACGCATCCTCGCCCCTTGCGACGTCTTTTGTGCAGTCGCGGCTCAATTGGGCGGCTCAAGAACCTTGGAAACATACGATACGGCCGGGAAACGTGCAACAATCTTGGTCCCCTGTACGTTGCTTGGTGCACACAGACCGACTGTGTAATTTAGTCGAGTCTTGGAATCGCGTAGAACGGCACTCGCTCGTTGCGTTGCGTACCCATCTCTGCCCATCTAAGCCAAGTAGGTCCATGTCACCGATCTAACCCAGGTAGTCAGCTGTTGTCGCATTTTCGTATGTACTCCCATGCTCATGACTGGCGCGCACATAGCAAGCAGTATACCCTCTGGCTATTTACACTCGACCTACCCGTCTACCATCGACCTACATACATATATAATCAGTCATTTATCTACCCGGGTACATTGCATACCCAGTCTACCAAAGACGACCGTACCTACATTCTAGTGTTGCGTAAACGAAGACCCGCCAGGCCCGCTTAATACAAAGCTCCTGCCCGCGCAACTCTTTACCTACCTGCCTACCTGCTTTACATGTGATCGTGCATAGCAACAACCGCAACCGCAACCGCAACCGCAATAGCAACTACACCCGCGACCGCAACGGAACGATAGCAGTGACAACAACGACAACTGACGACAGCGACGGCGACGAGCGCTCTATCCACGCCCACCTCTCCCACAACTCGTCATTGAGCCTCATTGCAAGGCTCCCTTTTGCCTCCACCCAACTCAATGCTGTTCGATTCGGGTTTGCCTCCTCCGCCCTCGACTTGAGGCAACGTGAGTCAGGTTCAGACATAATTTGCAATATTCGCTATCTTGCCGAAGCTATTCGAGATCGTTATCACCATTCAACATGTCCAACGACACGCCGACACCGGTCGTCAGCCCC
>JAPUUL010001080.1:0-11680 GCA_029590625.1 Lasiodiplodia mahajangana | reverse complement strand
GTCACCTTTGCCGACGATTTAAGGAACCCGGCGTAGAATTCATAGCGCTCGACATCTCGGAGATCTAGGGCGACCGAGTATTTCCTGGGTTCTTGGGTGTCGACGTAGCAAATCCGATGTGAGGTCAGGTAAACCTGGCCGCATTGCTGGTTAGGGAGCTTGTACTTGCTGCGAGTGCGGGGAGCACGGTGCTGTCAGTAACAAATGCTGGGGATGCCACTCGAGACGCATGCTTACCCCTCGTAGAGTCCCACATTGTCTTGGACGAAAAGAAGCACTTCATCGGGCAGATATGACGGTCGAAGGGCTGTCGTGAGGTCTATTTGCTTCAAGAACATGTTGGAAGCTTGTTGGTGCGTAGGACGGAGGCGGGGGGCGGGACCTAAAGCTGGAGGTTTACAGCAGGTCTGCTCGCTATCTCAGCGCCTGATTTACCTCTAAGGCAGCCTATATCTTGGGTACCTGTGCAGTACTATAAGTGCTACGTATCTACCCGCCAAGCCATGCCGCTTTTAGCTACCTAGAGTATCCGCAACTGGGTAACTTCAATGGAATACATAGGAGGACACCTATATAGGTTAAGTAAGTAAGTAACTTACACTGAGGGTGTGTTTGAACATATCATGGCTTTTTTATATACCACCTGGCACTCGGGAATACTTACAATGTTAACGGTACGTATACCTTCTACTATTAATACTAATAGATGTGCTCAGCTTATACAATTATCCGGTGCGTTAATACTATTCTTGTTATGTCACCCTCCCAGGAAGCCGTAGATTGGCTGTAGTCGAATCCTCAAAACTATTAATCCAATTGCATAGATTAAACTTGAGTCGGGATTTTTTATTCTATTCTATAATTCTTTGTCGAACGTATTTTGTATTACTATTATTATTATTATGCGAGCCGACCTTAGGCCCGGAGAAAAGCATCGTAGCTTTAACTTCACGATCAGTACCCTGTAGTTATACATACACCAGCCTAGGTAGGTATTCCTGGGTCGGTTATTGTATTTCGTACCTCTTCTTTTCGCTCTATCATTGTTCCTTCCTGAGGCGACTAGGACAGTTCTCTAGTCCTAATCTAGGGAGTAGCCTTTTTCTCATTGACACCCATCTCAGAGATCCCATGAGCTTCGTAGCTCCCCGCCAGCTCCCGGGTTGTGTTTGGATGCTGGCCCTCAGAATGAGGATCCCAGAATTCCAACGGCGGCCCATGATCGTGGGTATCTGGCACCGTTGGCTTTCTCGTAAGAGATTTATTCGGCGCTTCGTCACTGTCGTTTACTTGCTCAAGGCTAGGCTGTGATCTTATAAAGCGCAGCACCTCATTTAGCCTCCTCATAATCAACCACACAGTAATACCAAGGAGAACAACGAGTCCCAAGACGCCACCAACGATACCGCCTATCTCTCCCTTGGTTAGGTGCTGTCTATTCGCCCCACTGTTGACGCTTGGCTCCATTGCCTGCACAGTGATAAATGCCGCGATGGTAGTCCTCCCAGCATTTGGGAGTTCTGAGGTGGAAGTGACCTGGGCAATGCAACCACCATCATCACCGCATTCAAATCCCACCGGACAGCAAGACCCAGAGCCTATAACTCATTAAGTGAGTGAATAGTCGCGAACCGTTTTGGGTGGCATACCTGTAGCTGATGGGCACAAAAAATGGCCGCCAATCCCACACTCCAAAGTTGAACCTCTGCCATCTACACAAAGAGAACTCCCTCCACAGAGGAAACCAGTTGGGCAGCAGCCGCCGTCACTGCAGAGTATAGCGTTCCCGTCGCAATCCGACTCCTCTCGTCTGATCGTAAAGAGGCTCACGTGGATCTGATGGATTTTTGAAATACCAGCGTAGGTGGTGTTTGCCTCCATTTCTCTCGTATCATCGCCATCCACAGTCTAACTCATTCGAACAATAAAATCATTTAATTATCTATCTATAGCAATGATAAATTACTTGAGAGGAAGGATCATCACTACACTCAATATAGGAAAGATCTGAAAGAGAAAGGGTAAGAGTTGGGATCCTAGGACGCATGCCAAAAAACACTAATTGCACTTAAGAGGAAAGAGGCAGCCACTATAAAGCGTACAATAGCTATGCTATTCACACAAACTTGTGTTTATGAAACTTCATTCGTCTCGATAGGTGGCACAGTCTAAAACTTTATGAATCCGAAGGGGTGTTACATTACAAAGTAATCCGCGATTATCACATCAGTCGCAAAGTCCCTATCTGGCAAGATTGCAACGTTGTTCTCACTCGCTATAAATATATATCATAATTGCGGCCGTGTCTTCCTACCAATCTAAGGTGATTTTCTTCAAGATGCCAAGTGTATCATATCATACGATTACTCCTTTCACTCTAACATGCCCTCTTCTGTTGTCCACTGCATAGTTACCGCCTAATAGTTTGAGATAGGTAGAAGGGAGAGAGAGGTATACATACTTGGCAGTTGGATACCTACGGATGACTTATCCGGAAGTAGTGTTTAGTCTATATAAATGGCTTCATATAAAGCCATGTCAAATGTGAGCTTGGGGTCTAGGGGTTTTGTTTATCTTAATTTCCCCCACGCCGTGCACAACACCGCCTTTTATATGCGCTGCAAGACCGACAAGGTGGCTTAAACGATGATGCAGTGCCTTGAAGCTACATTGCAATCCTAGCTGTGAGTGATATATATATATAAGTAAATATAGATACCCAACTTCCCTGACTCGACCACATCAGCGGTGTTTCGGCACGACCGATGTAGAAGGCGGAACTAGAGCAACATCAAAAAGTAACTACATCATATATCATCATTATAGAAATATTAGCCTCACTAGAGAATTATGAGTAACTCTGCAAAGCCTCGTGCCTGTATGCGTTATTACGTGATGGTGATATGGAGTTAGGGACTTAGATGATGCGAGACTAGGCTTTACTGCGACTATAACGTTACGATATTTCTTGATATGTTGATAGAACGGAAGCTTCAAGGCTCAAGGGAAGGTGGATAGATGGCAAAGATTGCACATAAACGGCAAATCATACTGGAACTAGTAAGTACTACCAAGGAAGGACACTGTGTAAAATCTAAATGTAAACGGCGAGGGCTTGCTCAATCCAAACAACTCTCTTATCCAAAAGTATCATGTTAGTAAATCGAAGCACGTGAAGGGATTGTAGCACGCTGGATCATCTCTTCCTAGTGCCCATGCCCTCTCTGAAACATAATATCCTTTACTCAAACGCACTGACTGAATAAGGATTGCTCTGCTGCCTTTCTATAGTCAGTGGCGTTTGTTTGGTGTCCAGTGTTTGTTAATTTCTATGTATATGTTCATTTTTGTCATACCTTAGCCCAGAAGGGGAACAGAGTATAGAAAATTACTAGTATGATGGTCTTTAAACGCGGAACTCTACGAGTGGTTATGAACTTACAGTTTACTTTGGCTTGTTGAGATAGTTAAAGGTTTAAGTTATTTTGGGTGGTACAGACGAAACTCTAGTCATTATTATTGAATATACATTTAAATTTCGCACTCTGGCCTCCTTTATTGGCTGTTTGACTCCTTGTATTGATAGCTAATACCGTTGTTCGTTTCTATGATAGCATAGAGAGCTGCTACTTTGCAAAGTTCTGTCATTTACCTAGGTATATTTATAGGTCACTCCTGTGGTTTATTGCCTTTGCTGTGGTGGTTATCATCGGGCTGCGGTTGGTACAAACCCCGGAAGTTGCTATGACAATGAATCGTAGGTTCTAAAGGAGGCTTCGCCTTCCTCATAAGCTCCATGTATCTACAACAAATGATGTAGGCATTGCTAGGGTTACTCTAAGAAATGGAGTGAATAGAGAGGCCGCCATAAATCAATAGGATGGCCGTACCTAAGAGACAGTATAGTGTTCAATAAAAAGATTAAATTATTCCTTAATCTCCTATATCATTATACAGCTCTGGAGGATCGGGCATATGTATATCCGCAGATTCATTTATTTTAAGGCTGGGAATCATTAGTCCTCTAAATTAGCATCGGATATATTGCGTTGTCATTCAGCGGTAAACGAGTAACAAAAGGGAACTTGTATTTGTTTGATCTGAAAATTATTAGTGCTTGTGGTTAGATTCAAAATCACTCTAGCATTCTTCAAGACGACATTTTGATAGTTGGTGCTTTGTACTCCGTACGTCACTTATTAATTACCTAGATAGTTAACGTAGGGTATTCTATGAGTCTCTGCTGATCCTTGGTGTCATGAGTGGTTACATGTTAAAGAGATAGGCGAGATAGGTTGTATATAGGTCGACAACTAATAATAAAGCTTATGATAGCAAAAGTGGCAAGTATCACAAGCCCAGTGTTGTTGCGCGTTATTGTGCAGAATGTACTGTGTGTCCCACTTAGACCCAGACGCTTGGACCATGTGACCAGCATTTGTAGGCGGATTCCCACCAAAGGTAGTTTGACCGACTTCTGCCCAAACCCACTCAAATTCACTCTTTGTCCTAACCACCCTATTTCGCCTTTCTTCTTCATTGTCTACCTTCTGCCACTACCCGTCTAGATTCCATCCTCATCGACTGCTAGCGCTTCGCCTTTGCAACACTGCATCTGATGGTCACTCTCCGGGACTTCTGAAATCCTTTCCGATACCTCTCTGCCTTTTACTAACTAATCTATTATCTCCCTACCTCTCAGTGTGAATACCAACTTTGGTGAACCAGCCTCCCTGTACCATGTCCTGGGCAGTGCCGCCTCCGCCAGGCATCCAGCCAACGCCCTACTATTCTCAACCAATGAGTATGTCACTTCTACATCACCATCAATGTTACCAGTCACTTTACAGAAATGCTAACACGGATTCCCTAAAAGACACAGCCTACACGCCTGTCTCTATTCGACAAGGTTTTGGCCAGGCATATCAATCACCGCAACAGTATCCTTACAACGCTCCTGCTAATCCACCCCAACCCTCGAACACAATGCCTCCCTCCGATCAGCAGCAACAGCAGAAATTTGACTGGCCGCAGTCCGTTCGAAACTATGTCCAGCGAACATTCCAAGCATCTAATGAGATTCCCGGCGTTGGCCGAGAGGAGAAGGAATCTCGACTCAAAGAGATTATCCGATCCGAGCAGGAAAGGGGGACCATGTTCACCACCAACTGGGACGAGATGCCTTTACCACAGCAATTAATCCAGAAGGAACGCCAGCAAGCTTTGATGGCGGCCGTAAACCCTACGACGACACAATCCCAAGCCTCTTCCCCTGCTGCCAACTCGAAGAAAAGAAAGTCTTCGGATTTCAGCGAGTCCGAGCAGACTAATGGTTCTACAGTGCCCTGGCGTAGCACCAAGGCCCTTTCTATCGAGGATCGCGTCACCAAGCCGGCAAGTGATAAACGCCTATTGATGGATGGCCCTCTCACGGGCAAAAGTAAGTTTCAAAAAAATGCCGAGAAGCGACAACGCCGTGGCGACGGTGGTTATCAATCCTCATATCGATCGCCGAGCCCACCGCCAACCTCTGGGCCTATTGTTGGTCTCAATACGAACCTGGAAAAGAGATATCTTCGATTGACGGCTGCCCCAAAGCGTGAGGATGTTCGCCCTGAACAAATCCTGCAACAGACTTTGGATTTATTGAAAAGGAAGTGGCGAAAGGAAAATAACTATAACTATATTTGCGACCAGTTTAAATCCCTCCGTCAGGACCTGACAGTTCAACACATTCGAAACGAGTTCACCGTCTCTGTCTACGAGATACACGCCCGAATTGCCTTAGAGAAGGGGGACCTTGGTGAGTATAACCAGTGCCAGACACAGCTTCGTGCCCTCTACAGGGCCGGTATTAAAGGAAATCCAATCGAGTTCAAGGCGTATCGTATCTTGTATTTTATTCACACTGCGAATCGAACGGCACTGAACGATGCTATTGCGGATCTAACCACAGCAGAAAAAGAAGAGCTTCCTGTTAAGCATGCTTTAAATGTGCGCTCGGCGTTGGCTTTGGGCAACTATCACAAGTTTTTCCAGCTTTATCTGGATGTCCCAAATATGGGAGCGTATCTTATGGATATGTTCATCAAACGGGAACGACTTGCTGCACTTGCCAATATGTGCAAAGCGTGAGTTCTTCCTCTTCTCAGTCATCCTCTTTCCCGCGTACTGACACATTTGTAGATTTAAACCTGAATTGAAATTGCGATATGTCACAGAAGAGCTTGCTTTTGAGTCAGATGCCGAGGCTGCCCAATTCATTATCGACTATGACCAAGACTTGCTTCAGGAACGCGATGATCACATCGTTTTCTTGACTGGAAAAGCCGGACAGACCTTCGAAAATGCAAGGGCTCAGGCCTTCAGTAGAGTCGACCTCAAAGGCCAGATATGAATCTTCTCTCCTCTCCTCTTTCTCCTCTTTGCATTTCTCTTCGGTACACCGTCTATCCTTGCACCGCCTTTTTCATACCGGGCAGGATGCACTACCCCGTAGAGTTCTATTTGCGCCCTGCCGAATTTCCGTCAAGATGATACACTCGACCTCTTCATATCGGCTTCTGGTTACGTCTAAGCATGATCCTGTGACACAGCGAACGTGCATACTATATATACCAACCAACCTGCCGTGCTACAGCAAATGCATTTGAACGGCGTCGAGGTTTCATTGTTAGGAGTTGGGGGCCTTGCACATCCGTAAGCTTGAATACCTGGGCGGTTTTGTTTGGGACGACCGACCTCTGGGTAGACAGAGTTGATGAGTTGGGATTGGCAGCATTTGCATAGGCGTTGCGGGGTCTCTGAACCAAGTGGTTTAGGTATGTCTGGTGATTCGATACCCCTACGACAACAAGCACGAGCCAGGCCTAATTTTAACATACTAAACATGACACGAATTGTGTGGAGGTTGACGCTGCTCATAACAAGCAGTTCTATTTGGTTGATAGACAAAAGCTCAGTATTAGCCTCAAGTTTTAGTGATAGAACTGACAATAATGAAGTTGATTGAACTAGCGTCATTCGATAACGAAGTATATGTGACTGCGCCATCCCTAGATAGTCTAGAATATCGATTCATGACTGGTTCTCGGCTGGATTCATTGGGATTACAATCAATATTGATTTTGACATCCGCTTTAATACCGTGATGGATTTCTAAACCTACCCCAACCCTCGAAGATAATGATAATGTGAGCTAGCGAATAGGGGTTTAAGGACGTTCCTAGCGTACTTGTTGTCCTTACTTGATGGCAAATAGGTGAATTTGCCCCAAGATTGAAGCGAACTAACAGTGGTCCTATGCGTAGTTGTTCTCAGATTCCCAAAATAGCGTGGCGTACACCTGGTCAGTTGACACCTAGTGTTCTATATATAATATGATTGTGCTGTTGTGTTTATTAACTTATTCGCTCTCGATAACCGTCAACCGTTTACTTGAACATGAGACACAAAGCCCCGCAGCGTGGCTTGCATTTGTTTTCTGATATCTTACGACTTGCATGCGTTCTTTAAGTCTATCGTGATGTATGTGAGGCGTCTGGTCATGCAAGGTACCATAAGCCATGGCAACTTAGGGGCCAAAGATGGCCAACGGGCTCTAGGCTACCGCCAATGTCTTATCCTACGCTCTCGACGCGTGCGCTGCGTTGGTGGCACGGTATTCCGGTCGTTAGGGTCTTGGAGAGCTACTAGGTAGGCTTGAGCCGAGCTGAACGTGGCGGGGTCACAAAGAGTACAAGTCTGAATCTAAGTGTGACGGCGGAATGGTGGAATTGACTTGGCTGTAAGGTACGGCAGATCGCTTAAGCTTGCACATATGTACATGCAGGTTTAAGCCACTATGATATATGACTGTTTAGCGTGTTCGTTTGGGGGTTGAATTAGAATAGATGGTGCTGTGTTAAACATGTCGAATTCCCCCCGAAAATCCCAAGTCGGCTTGTATCGATACTTTATAGTGTATATGCTGAACTTGACTCGATAAGGTAGCAGATAAATTTATAGCGATGTGTATTATTGGGGCCTCGATGATGGGATGATGCTGTGCATGTGATACTTTCTCAACTTTGAGGTTTGTAGATATCGATGACATGAAAGCTGCATGTCATCCTATGATTCAATTCAACTCGTCTCTACTACATCAATATGATATGTATTCTACTGTGAAGGTTCTCGGTGTCGAGGTCCCACTTCCACCCGGCGCTTTCCGTAGTAATATGTATATCTAGTATTCTGAGATCCTAAAAACCTCGGCGGCCGGCCTTCGCAAACCGAAAACGCAGCTCTCGCCTGCTAGCTTGTCTATTCTGGCAGGCGCTGGCGCGAAGAGGTAGGCTCCTCATGTGACCTTTTCGACTGATGTAACTATTAATATGCCCCTATCATGATCCTCGCCGTTGTGTTTCAGCCCTGCCTGTGGTTTCAAGATGCTTGGCGATCGTCCCGGCACCGCGGTGATCCGTGGCAGGTACGCATTGACGATAACCTTAAGAGGCAACTTTAACTCGCAAACTGATCTGTCTATGATGATATCTGGACTCGCTTGGCCCTGGGAAGATTGTGTCGTCGTCAGTCTTCGCATGATCTTTTTCGGCACTGGTAAATTCGGGAGATAGCACATGTTCTGGAAGGATCCGCATCCTTTGGGTAGTAGTAGAGGATGTGATTTGACTACCTACCTAGGATAGACTGGTGGTGGTTCATGCTTGTCGATAGGTACCGCGGGACGATATCGTCGACGCCGCCGGTTGTATAATGCCGACTGGGCACTAACAATCATGGCCTACGTCATCTAGTCGGCAGCCGAATGAACAACTGAAGCACAAGGACGAAGTTTTGTCTATGCATTGAGTTTGAAGGTTGTAGGCAAACCGGCGCCTTGCCTACTTACGTAGGCTCTGCCGGATAGGAATGCGTATACCTGCGATGCACCCGGCCCCCGCTCATTATGTTCTGAGGCCTCCATCCTATATGCATTGATGGTAATGAGGAATGAGGCAACTTCATTCCAGTGTGCCTGTGCCTCTGCCTGAGGTGTACATTCCCGAGACGGTGGCGTTAGGCTCCCCCTTGGACCACACACTCACTTCCTTTGAGCTTGGTGCTTGGTGCTTGGTGCTTGGTGGGAGTAACGACACACACGATGAGTCAGTGAGTGAGTGCCTGGGACACTTCCAATGGAGGTATGCATAAGCGTCGGGCCGCACTCGGTTCATTTGGGTTCTGCCAGCTCTACAGCGTCGAGGTCAACCTTGCGCAACCATTTAACTTTTCCCAGGAGCCACGCAATTTCGAGAAATCAAGGCTGCCCGCTTCTTCGGCGCGTAGCGGATGTAACTGCGCGCGAGGCGGCCAAATGAGAAGGTCGACCGATGGGCTCAGTCATACCACTACCTAGGTCTTCAGCGAATGGCCATAGCTGCAGAAGGCCCTGATAAGGACCCATAGAGAAATGCGTAGCGCAGGGACTGGTGGTGCGTCATGTACTACTGTATATATGCTGTAGATAATGCCCTGCTAATTTGGGTCGTTCTCCGCCATGCTTAGCACGATGCTGGTACTGGTACTTTGAAAATAAGGTTGGACAAGCTCGGACACCCGCTTTACACGTTGTGGTTTGCATGCCAATTAATGGAATACTCTTCTTGTCATGGATCTACGACCCCTTTCCCTATCACAGTATAGCCCTGGGCTATCTAGGGAGTACTGCTGTACAGTACATCTATATGCGTACGCGAACATGATTGCGAGCTCCATTAAATAGATGGAGAACAGCAGACAGATCACGATTGTGCATTGTAATTGATCATGAAGCCCTTGCACACTATAATTTATAAATGACCGGTCACGGCACCTATCTTTCCTGTTTGGTGGTTCTAGGCCCTCTCATTTGCGGAGAAAGGGTCTTCTGAAGATTGTTCCAGGCGTCTTCTAGTTGCCCTTATTATACCCCGTATACTATAATGCCACTATGGGGACCACCTGAATACTTCTTACCTTACGGACGTATTTATTGATTATCATTACAATTTCTATGCTTTGGTATGTGCCCAAGTAGCTAAATCTTTAAATACACATAGCCATCGAGGCAATAATCTTAAAAGACCTACGCACATAAACTTCAAATATTATAATATCACCACGTAATGAGCAAGCTTATGGGGTATGCTCTGGGTCTGCTTTGGGGTATGGAAGCTACCTATCGAGCCTATGTATGTGTAGGTTATAGGTATGTAGGGATGCAAGGGATCAACATTCTGTACCGCAGTTGACAATAGCCAATTCGATGGATATGGGAAATCAATGATGTCGAAATCATATGTTGGTAAGTAGATGTGACATAATTGCGAGTAGAGCTCGATGGTTTTAACATGGGCTGCCAATATAACAGACTCCTCTGAAATAACGAAAAAAAGAAATGAACAAGCGCCCATTTTCATTTCGGAAAATTCTCACATCTGCCCTGGTAGAATTGCTTGCTTCCGATTGCGTACTGAGAGCAGGCCGTCATGATACATACCTACCTACGCCTGGGCAGTTATCAACGTGGTGATCTTTGGGGTGAGGTTTCAGGGCATCGTATGCCCTTTTCACTACCGGGCGGGACTACATTAGTGCAGTGCTAATTTACTAACAGTGGAGGCTGGACCAACCAAGCGGATACAGTTGCCACCGTGAGCTATGATTGGTTGGTAATCGCTGTTGAATCCCTGCTGCAGACACCCCTCATTCCCTCATTCCCAGTTCCCACGCTTCGTCCTGCAAGGAGCTTTGCAAAAAAAGATACCTATATTCTTGGCCTGGCTAGCTTAGCTACCTATGTTAGCTGGGGGAAAGAGATTGCATTTTTCTTCTATGTAGGTATTCCTACGATACCTGGGCTATGCCTGTATTTCCCTGCGTGTGCCTTGTTGTGCAACACTGGGCTGGGCGATATGTAGGTACGTCGGCGTGCCTTTTGGAATTCTTTGTACGCTCGCTAGTGGCCTACTCCCCCACCATCTATCTCAGCTGTTTTCTGGGTAAGGTTGTTTTAAACCAGTCTGCTATGTACCGGTACTTCCTAAATCACACTTCATACATTTCATGCCTGGCCGCAGTTCAAATCATGCATTGCCTAATTGGGGCTGGGTAGGCTGCTGAGGAAGACTTCGGTTCTCTTTTGACTACCTACCTAGCATGGCATTTGTCTGATACTTACTACCTTTAGTTAGCAGGAATGCTTAGGATTTTATCTATTTTATTTTGATTGTTGTCTGTCTGCGGGGGGTAGGTAATAGGTATCTTGAAAAAGATTAGGTATGTACTTTACAGTCTACTGTAAGATCCCTAAGATCGGTACAGAAAGTCAATACGCATACACACCTACTAGGTACTCCTGTGCGTGTGTGAGCTGTACATGTAAGTCAACAATATGTATGTATGTATGCGCCATGTTAGGTTAGTTCTTCCTTGGGGAACGTAGTGCCTGTATCCAATCACCACCATCTGAGCAACACGCAAGCTGTCAAAACCCTATCTATCTACCCTATGTAGGGAGGTATCAATGTGCTGCTGTCTAATAACGCCCAATCTGTGCTGGACCCCAGTTTTNATTTTTCCAACGTTTCCACTCACTTCTCTAGCGCCTCCCAGGCCATGTCAAGGTCTGTGCAGGTCAGTTTTGCGCCTTCAGCCA
>JAPUUL010000108.1:0-28611 GCA_029590625.1 Lasiodiplodia mahajangana | reverse complement strand
TCTCGGCCAGAGTGCCTTGCGGGGTAAGCTCCAGCTCAACCTCGCCGGTCAGATACATAGTCTCGAAGGTCTTGTTTTCGCCGATATAGCTCGCGATCATCTTCTTGATCTGTTTTGTCTTTAGTAGCTGGCCGAGGCCAGAGCTGTCGGTTCCTGCATTGTTGGAGACGGCCGTGAGACCGCTGATCTCGGGCTTCTTCAACATCTCATTGATCAGCGTGTCGGGCACACCGCAAAGACCAAATCCTCCGCATAGAAGAGTTGTGTTGGGTTTCATGTCTTTAAGCGCTTCTGAAGCGGAAGGGTAGACCTTGTTAATCTCATGCCGGCGGGACGTGGCGGAAAAGGCCCGAGCCATAATCCGAGCATGCTATAAGATTAAGAAATCAGTTATATATTATGATGACGGCATGGTTGTTGCTACTCACATTAGATCCATAGCGAGAGTAAGCTCTCAGGGTCCGCATACACACTGCTGGTGAAGGCATCCTCAAACTTGCCGTCTTGTTGTAACTGCCGCTTTTTGGCGATGGGGCTCGTCTCCAATTATTATCTAGGAAACGGTACAATGATTACAAGAGCCTCTGGAGTGGTCAGGCAACCAAACACACAAGGTGTATATTCGTAGGAATTGAAATCAAGTAAATGCAGTACGTCTCGAAGGACTATGCTGGTGAGAATAGTGTTTGGGAAGATATGACGGCAGTAATGTTTCTTAGTCGCAGACTCCGGTTGTATTCCGAATCGCGGTTGCTGTTGTCGGCTATGAATTGACCCTGTCACAAGACAAGCTCACCTACATACATCCAGCGACTTGGCATGGATGGGGGGATTTACAGTAGACAGATCCCTGTTCAAAGCTCTAGCTTTGTGTAATGCTCCAATGAAATGAGCCGGTTCCTGACAGGCTAGTGGAGAACTGGGGAAAATGGAGATTCCTTCGTCGGAAAATGGCGGCAAAGTAAACGGCAAGCCAGGATAATCATTTACGCATTGCGTCGGTTACCTTTCAGCTTGTCAAAGGAAGAGAAGAAGAATAAGAATAAGGCGAGATTGAGGGAAAACAAGGCTATTAGCAATGCTATATCTTAGATACTAAGGAAACAATTCACTACCATCACATCTAATAGCCATTTCATGTTAGTCTACTCAATTAACCGCTAACTTTTTGTAATCGGTCATCCACACGGACCTTGGGTTTATTCAAGATACTGCAGTTTGCAATTGTCGAGATAGTACAACTCATGCTAGTGCCGATATAATAGCACTGAGGAAAAGCTAGAGTAAACGCTGTGTCTAAAAGAGATAGAATAATTATATGCAGCGAGAAGTGCGGCTAAGCCACTTCGACAAAAATGTTCCCATTTTCGTGAAGGTCATCTGTGGCTGTTTAGGATGTCCATCAGCGATTCCAAGCTAAAAAGTCCCTGTCTACGACCCAGAATTAATTAAATGACACCCATTACCGTATGAAATATTAGATGGGCATCTTAGAGGCCTCAATTTAACACTCAAAGTCTTAAGTATTCTTATGAGTAGGTAAGGTCGAGCATTCTGAAGTTTAGGTACTTACCTAGGAGGTAGGCAATGTGGGGTACGGCATGGGATCACTGGATCCCTGCTGTTTAGACAGAAATATCTTATCGATAAAGCACTTGGCTGCTGCTCCAAAAATTTATTGGGAGCGGGACAATGGCAGCCGCAAGCTTAACGTCGTAGCTAAGCAACGAACAACTTCTTGAAAGTATCTTTCGCAGGCAGTTTTCTTGTCGAATGCGCATATAGCCTGCGTCCACGGGGCCTTCCCTTCTTTTCGAAGTCTCTTATCGGCCGCATTTCGTTATACCAAGTATGGATTCCAATTCGCCCAAACGGCGAAAACTAGATCACAATCATGGAGGACCAACTTTCGAGACCGTTGCGTCGTCCTCAATGGGCGCCTCGGGTTCGAGTGCCTTCGTACTAGAAACCGATGAGTTATTGAAGGAGGTGAAGCTAGACTATTCAAAGGCATTCCCCGGACTCGATCAGACTCTGCGCCAGTTTAAAGAGACAATTGAAAGTCTTGAACAATATGGCCCCGTTCCAGTATGTAAAAGAGGACCAATACCGCAGTGCGCCACAGCGCTGCAGCTCATAGTAGACACGGCAGAATACTAGATGACACTGACACTCTTCTTAAGATCGATGACGCATCCGCGAGCTGGGGAAAGACAAGCCGTACCACCATTCCCTATCCCGATCCGAAGCCCGCGAAAAATTGTCCATACAAGGTCGCATTCGAAAAGCCCACTCATATCAACGTTGTAGGGTCCTACACATCTCAGACCATGATCAAGTCGCAGGCCAGCTTCACTGTTGATATGATAGTGGTTATGCCCGCTACCCTCTTCTCTGAGAAGGACTATCGTGATTATCGCTACTTCTACAAGAGAGCTTTTTTCCTGGCTTACGTCGCCGATGCACTGCGCAAAAAGTTTTCCGACTTAGATTTTGCGTACGCCAATTTCAATGGAAACGCCTTAATTCCCGTGCTCGTAGCGCGGCCGCAAGCCCAGTCCTCGAAACCCCCGAAAGTGGCACATCAAGAATTGCCCCAGAAGCCCAACTACGAGATCAGAATTATACCCAACGCGCCCGAGGGTTATTTCCCTGCCGCGAAGCTGTCGGCTACCAGTAATTCTCTCCGCCGGAAAGACTCTGAAGAATCAAAGGACAGCAGCGCACCAACGCCTTTTTACAACAACACCCTCAAGTCAGAGAGTCAGTTTGTGCCATATTTGAAACTGCTCCATCGCGCATCAAACACATGCGCTTCCTTCAAGGACGCTTGCATACTAGGCCGCACCTGGCTGCAGCAGCGTGGATTCGGGGGAAATGTAGCCGAAGGTGGCTTCGGTCACTTCCATTGGGGCGTTTTAATGGCACTTCTCCTTCAAACGGGCGGGAGAAAAGGTGAACCGATACTTTCGCCCTCGCTACACGCCTCGCAGCTGTTCAAGGCAACCTTACAGTATCTCGCCTCCTCGAACTTGCACAAGAAAGCCATAGTCCTCGGGCCAAACACCACCGCTCAGGACGCCGTGCGCCAAGCTGGTCCGGTTCTGTATGACTCGGCTCGAGAGATCAATATATTGTTTAACATGACAACTTGGTCCGCCTTCATGCTCAATGAACATGCTAAGTTATCTCTATCGGCCATCAACGACCCGCAAGTTGATCAATTTGATTCACTATTTATTACGAAAGTCAACCAGCCGCTGCAAATTTTCGATTTGTTTGTCAAGATTAACGTTCCTTCCACTACCTCAAAAACGTCAACGAGTGTGTCTGATGGTAGAAGTCCGACAGTGGCCTTTGCCGAAGATATATATCGGACACTAAAGAAAGCAGTTGGCGAACGAGCTAAGTTAATTAATATTCAAATTCCCAAGTCAACAACTTGGAAGCTCACCCCCTCGTCAACGAAATCGAAAACGGACCATATTATCGTGGGCATTATGTGTGATCCAGCCAAAGCATCTCAAGGTAGAGAATTCGGGCCACTCTACGAGCAGAAAAAGGATGCGGCGAAGTTTCGGGAATTTTGGGGCGATATTGCCGAGCTTTGGCAATTTCCATCTGGCGAAATAGTCGAGTCGATTAACTGGACCGAATTCTCGCCTCTCGGTTATTTCGGCATCTGCCAGGCCATCATTCGTTACATCTTGAAATTCCGACTGAAGCTGGCTGAAGGGGATCTTGAATTTCGTGGACAAGAATTCTCAAATATTATTTCCTTGTCTCCCGCGGATAAGGCAAGTTTTGATGCCGCAAAAGCCGCGTTCTCTGAGTTCGAAAAAGATGTGCGAGAGCTAGAAGACTTGCCACTCTCTGTGAGGCAGATTGCGCCCATTGGACCCGAGACAAGATATGCATCCTTGCGGGCGCCAAAACCCAACCAGCGGAAGCAAGGCATGACGCCGATTGACGTTATGCTCTCTTTTGAGGCATCTGGAAAGTGGCCGGAGAACATCGCCTCGATACAGCGGGCCAAGATAGCGCTACTCCTTCAGATAGGCCGTTCCCTCGAGGAGGCCAAGGCTGGAATCAAGACGCATCTAGGATTAGAAGATGCCCAGCACGAGACCGAGAACTTGGCGTTTCTGGATATTGTCTATGAAAGTGGGTTCTCGTTCCGCCTTCGTGTGCATAGCGACCAAGAAGAAACTTTACTCGACAGACAAACAAAAGACCAGACTCTCGACCGCCATGTCCGAAGCGAAGCTGCCGCCCTACTTTCGACCGCGAGGTGGAGAAGTACAATTCTCCCACTCCACAACCAGACCATTTCAACATATTGTACCCGTTTCCCCGCCTTGTCGTCGTCAATACGCCTTACTAAGCACTGGTTCAATGCCCACCGGTTAGGCAATCACTTCAATGAGCCGCTCATTGAGCTGTTCGTACTTCAAGCTTTCTTGCAACCTCATCCGTTCCCCATAGCCTCGTCGACGTCAACCGGCTTTCTGCGGACTCTCTTACTGCTCGCATCATATGATTGGCGAGAAGACCCCATGATTGTGGATCCCTCGGACTCCCTATCTGCCTCGCAACGTCTTGATATCTCGACGAGATTAGAAGCCTGGAGGAAAATTGACGCAAATATGAACCGCACAACCCTATTCGTCGCCACGCCTTTCGACGTCACTGGTATTGCTTACACACAAAATATTCCCAAAGTCATCGCAACACGTATGACAACTCTCGCCCGATCCGCTTCCAAGGCCGCCAAGGACAAAGGCATCGAACTTGACCCCCGTACACTCTTCCAATCCGGCCTCCGCGATTACGATATTGTAATACATCTCTCGGCTAAGGCAATCAAAGGCGTTCTCCGGGAAGATGGGACCAAGCACTCACACTTCAAAAACCTCGACGAGAGTGGCAGCTCCGACGCCCTTCCCCTACCCGAGTCCCCCGTACCAGCATTTTTAAGACGCCTCAATGCCGCATACGCAACACCGTTACTGTTCTTTCACGGCGGTGCAGAGTATAACGTGATAGCTGCGCTGTGGAACCCGCAGATACACAGCCGTGGATTTAGCGCAAATATGCCATCTTCATTTAGGCCGGCCGACACGGACGCGGATACGTTTGAGCTAAATAGAGAGGCGGTGCTCGCGGAGATAGCGAGGATAGGCGGGGATCTTATCGAAAAGATCGATGTCAAGGACAGTCAGCGGTAATAGAGTAGATATGTGATAGATACTTCGAAATAGGAGATAGGAATGAATACTATAGTATATAGAGAGGGCGGTAATCCCACGAAAAATGGATAGCCATTCTATACTTCAACGATATCGTATGATAGTACCTTACTTAAATACCTAGATGGTTAAACATCCGTCGTCTGCGTGCCTAAGAAACCAAAATCATCCTCCGTCCAAATCAGTCATTCCAGACGCATAAGTCAATGAATATTCCCTATTCTCCGTGTCTCAGCATTGCCAGTGCGATGCCACACAAGCATACGGCACGGAATACACGTATAGGCAGTTAGCCCTAGTAATTACTCAGTATGCAATGAAGCTCATAGATGGATGCTATCATCAACGTCAGCTGAAACCGGCAAAATACAAAACTACGTATAGCCTTATATAGCCAGAAACTTTTGTCGCCCACCTACTTGCCTACCTGTCTCCATAATAGTTAGCTGACTAGATAAAACTTAAAATGTATATAAGCAGAACGCTACGTCAACAAGTCGTCTACCGGAGTCATAGTAAGTAGTCATATCACATAAAATGAGCTTGACAACTATCCCAATTCTAACGATATCAGCCATTTTGTAGAAAACGGGTGTAATAATTATTATCTAGCAGGCTAGTAAGGCCTAGGTACTTTTAGTATATACCTTTTAACAATGGCATTAGGTACGAAGGGGTCAAGTAAGCTATGCAAACGAAGGGACGAACGAATAAACCGGCAAAAGCATCAACTCTCCAGTACTGCCGTACCTTAATACCCTAACTCATATTGAACACCGGGATATAAACCAGAATGCGATAAAGACAGAACGAAGTGCTCCTTCCGATGATAATAACTAATCGTCTNCCCCCCAATTAACGCCACCTTATCCCGCAAGCCAGAATCTGTAATAATGATCGTACGAAAAAGATTTTTGAGGGAATCAACACCAGGCCAAACCATGCTTACTCATAACAACGTAAATGCGTAAGGGACAAAGTCACAAAGCAACCCATTATTGCAATGCAATGCACCAGCCAATCCCAGGCCCTCGCTCCTTTTCAATGAAGAAATAAAAACTATAAAGGGGATTTTGAATACCCATATTCATTCATCTCAATCTTCAGGGAATAATTCCCGCAGATTACTCACGAAGACACCGCCTTCGCTATCCCATCGCTTGAAGAATTTGCCTGCCATCGGGACAAGGTCCTTAATCTCCGGTGGCAGCACTTCCAGCCCACCGCGCAGTGCAACGGCCTCGATACTACTTTCCGCGATGATATGGTGATCAGAGCCATCCGTGCCGACCCTGTGATACAGTTAGCCCACCCGTTCTTCCATCTACATATATGACCGAGCGGCAATTCCTAGTGGACATAATGAAATAACAAAGAAAGTGAGGGGCAAAAAGAAACAACTTGGAAAACTTACATGCATCGATAATAAGGTTCGCTATATCCATGCCACTGATCACGCAAAGGCGAGCTCTGATCCCAATTCGTGATACCCCCAGCACCCTCAGTCGTCCATCCAAGGATGATACCGTGGTAATCGTAGCGCTTATGTTTAAAGACTTGGCCGACCCGATACTTAACGTGGATTCCGTTAGTAAGATGACTGCGCCGTCTTGGCGCACGTGTAGAGGCGTCTACGCGGCGAATATCTTTGATCTGATCACGGACCCGTTTTGACGGGAGTTCCCAATTGGTCTGTCGGCGTGAGGGAGCTGCGAAGGTATCGTACATCGGACAGACGTACTTCTCTATCAGCCAAGAGTCCTCAGGGAAGTATTCGTAAAAATACGTCAGTAAGTCCCGTACATCTTGCTGCCAATCCCAGCGGACTTCGTCATTGTCGGGGAGAATAGGCACCATCATAATGCTTGCCCAGATCATGCTATAAAGCGCAGGTTGAAGGTTGCGAGCCCAATCCCCTCTATTGAGTTCGATCATGGGAATTAGCTGAGAAAGAGGCCGATCGATTGTTCGGAAACTCGTAAACGAGGCTCTAATATTTTGAGCGGTCCTCATAACTATCAGATCAGTAGACGTAGGCGTAAGCATATCGTCATGCCCAGCGTAGATACCCAGCCTGAAAAGCAAGTTCTGAATATGATCGATGGGGACTTCTTCGTCAGATCCATACGGGTCAAGAAACATAGTTTGTTGGTGTTCAGCTTGCGCCGTTGGTAGAACCATGCCATCCAGTGATACGCCCGGAGGTGATAAAACAATAGCGTGGACTTGGTTCGGCAACGCGCACGGATAGGCCTCGAAACCCGAGCGCGAAGCGAGGGCCGAGTAAATGGCGGCTGAGATGATGGGGAGTGATGGATGCTGATCATCGCGGAGCGCCCTTCCAATCAGACAATTGCGCAAATATCGGTAGGTCTCTTCGGTAGGATCATTCAGACCAGTCATGTTGTTCGCATGGAGCCACTGAGCGAGGGCAATGGCCTTAGCACGGGTTGTGGCGCGGTCCAGGCCGGGGCGAGCAGCACGGAAGCGGGAGGCAATATCGTCGAGGAGTTCGCAAATCTACCAGCAGTCAAACATTTCATTAGTTAAGTGTCTCATGAGCTATCATAGAACATGGTAGGTAGGGGCGCACCTCATCCAGATCACCTTCATTGTCATGAAGCATAAACATGTCGAACGCACCCAGTGCGCGCTCCAATCTCATACCGCCATTCAGTCTCTCCACGTTGGGGGTGTTCGGTGTGAAGCGTTGCGCTGTGTACTTCTGGTATTTGGCCCATTCCTCAATGGCAAGGCCTCGGTGGATGCTGTCGAGGACGGTACAAGAGTAGTATCTAAGATATAGTCTCAGTACACAGATCACGGTTGAATGCATGCGCCATGCGTATCGAGTAGCATTGAGAACACGTGAAACGGGATATAACATGTGAAGAATAAATGACACACCTCCGAGCCAAGACATCTTCAACGGACTCGTCAACACGGCATTGTGTCAAGAGATAGTCCTTGGCGTCATAGCCGTACTGGCAGATCTGCTCCGTCTTCTCGAGGCGTGACACACGTGAGGCAACAATGCCGTCGACGAGCTTTGCGATGTGGCCATTGCGTTTCAGGCGTAAAAGATACAGGGCCTTCCAATCGACATCATGCAGCTGGCCGTGCACCTTGTCGTGGAAGCGATGTTCAGCCTGCCAATACCTGAAGCCGGTCTGACAATAGTATTTCCACAGCAGGGGTTCGTGTGCGATATTGTTGAATCGGCGGGAGAGGAGTGCGACGATGGTGAGGGTCTGCTCGGGGGAGAGATAGTGGAGGATCTGCTGGATCAGCTCGTCGGGAAGAGAGTCGAACGAACACATGGCGAGGGCCGGGTTTGATTGGATTTTGGTAATTGAGGAGGACGAGGGACGCGAGTAGGTAGTAGTACGAGTAGGAGGAGGGCGAGGAGGAGGGGAGAAAAACGAGGGGTTATAGAGAAACGGAGAATCCGAGGCGGTCAGAGAAAGTTCCGAGTATTGGAGAGCATCCAGCGGGGTTTTTTACTAGGGGCGACGACGATAATGACGACGACCATAGCAGCAACTTCAANGGGGGGGGAAAGGAAGGCTTGGGTATTAATTATAAACAGAGAAGGCGGAGGAGGATTACTAGTACGAATGGTTCCATGGCGCCAAAGGTGCGGACAGCCAAAAGAGACAAGACCCAGACAATATGCCCGCATCAAATGATGGAACAGTAATGCGATTTGGCTCGCATATGATACGTTGAATACGGAGAAAGAGAGACAGACAGGGTCCGGTCCGGTACTGGTCGGTACAGATCTCGCGGCTGGCAAATGGGCATCGGGCTTTGCCTGTCAGCGGGACCCGTTGACTAGGCTTTCCCCAAAATGACCAAAATGATGAAATAGCGCCGCGCCTGCATATAAAAGAGTCCACCTACAATGGCCACCTGTCATAGCTAGAGCATAATACAACTCGATTAAGTCACTATTAGCTAAAAGCTCAATTTATATAGTATCGCAACATTTGCTACAAAAACTATTCAGTATTTTAATTACTGAAGTAACTATCAATTGCTCGACCACTAAGTGCTTAGCTAGTAATTTGGTTGTTAGCCGCTACGCTTAGGGTTGTTGTATTACTTATTTTTTCCAAAGTTCGAACAAGGAGGCGCCTACAGAGTATGCTAAAGGTAGTCTCTAGGTAGACTCCCCATCTATAGTTTCCCCACAGTGAGGATGTCCCAATCAAGCAAGAATCTTATCTTATCTAAACCAGTACCGCTATAGGTCGGGTACTAGTCCCAATCTGTACTAGTAGAGACATGGATCACCCCAGACCAGTGCGGGCTGTACGGGCTTGGACCATCTCCGTCTTTGTGACCATTACAAGAGAAGGGTACATCCAGTACGTAGAGCAGCACGAATTCGCGAACAGAGCTTCTCTTTTTCATTAATAGATTATTGAAACATTTACGACTCCTATATGCTTATAAAGCATGTATCTAGGAAGTAAGATAGATGCCCTCTTGCGTGCGAAACTCGTTGTCTAGCTCGACCGGACGGGCAAAAACATTCTAGTTTACCGCATAGCACTCATAGCAAGTTGTTGACTAAAGTCAGTATGAAGTATTACTTTTTGAAATGTTGGGCCCGACAGTTTGGAACCAGTGAGTTGTTATACTCATAAACGGGGCTGCAATATCCAATAGTTGTGGTAGAATAGATATAAGGAATTAAGTAAGGCATATCAAAAACGCCTTGATTGTGACTCACACTCACCGAATCAAAATGACCTGTACTAACAAAGTCCCCGGCTGAGTCTCGTTCCTTTCCGGTTCCTTTCATCAAGTGTAACCGCAAGTCATCTCGAGACAAAAGTAGACTGTCATCCGCCATGGCTTCTTCTATGACCATGAAGAACGGCGGTCTTTTTGATCGTACTCTCTTCGAGTCGGTCACGAAGCGTCGCTTCTTCTTTACTGAGTCATTCGAGATATACCGGACTGCACCTAACTTCCAAGGAGACAACCGTGGTCTCTACGACTATGGCCCGCCCGGCTGTGCCTTGCAGGCTAACATCGTCGACGTGTGGCGGAAGCACTTTGTTCTCGAGGAAAACATGCTAGAAGTGGACTGTACCGTCATAACCCCCGAACCTGTTCTAAAGACTAGCGGCCACGTCGAAAAGTTCGCAGATTGGATGTGCAAGGATCCCGCGCGAGGCGAATACCTCCGAGCCGACCATCTCGTCGAGAACGTGTTGGCGTCTCGCCTAGNCCCGCGGCGTCAATGGGCCCTCTGACAAAAGCCCGAAGCTAGACGAGGAAACGGCCGCTGAATACCAGAAAATTCTAGCCAAGGTCGCCGCTGCTGCTTCTTCACCATCCCAGACCCTGTCCTTGTTCCTTTCCACGCTGGACATCTGACTCTAACGCTGCCTATCCTGCAGATCGATAACTACGATGGCCCCGAGCTCGGTGACCTGATTAAAAAATTCAATATCCGGAACCCGGACGGCAATGGCGAGGTCCTGCTTCCGGTTCCTTTTAACCTCATGTTCAAGTCCACCGTGGGACCCAGCGCAGCCGCACCCGTGTACTTACGTCCTGAGACGGCCCAAGGCCAGTTCTTGAATTTTCGGAAACTGCTCGATTTCAACCAAGGCGCCATGCCTTTCGCCTCTGCGAGCATCGGCAAATCCTACCGCAACGAGATAGCGCCGAGATCCGGCCTCCTTCGAGTTCGAGAATTCCTGATGGCCGAGATAGAGCACTACGTCGACCCCGAAAGGAAGGAGCACGAACGCTTCGCCGAAGTCGCAGAGCTTAAACTGCCCCTCCTCGACAAGAAAACCCAGCTAGCTGGTCAGACTACGCCTCGGAAAGTGTCGATAGAGGAGGCAGTCAAGTCTGGGACCATTGACAATGAAACTCTCGGGTACTTCCTTGGAAGGATAATGCGCTTCCTCCTTAAGATCGGCGTGGACGAGTCAAAAGTACGATTCCGGCAGCATCTTGACAATGAGATGGCCCACTACGCCTGCGATTGCTGGGACGCAGAGCTTCTCACAAGCTACGGGTGGATTGAATGCGTTGGGTGCGCCGATCGAAGCGCTTATGACCTCACCGTCCATTCCAAGTTCACGGGAACCCCACTGGTGGTCAAGGAAGCTCTTCGCACAGGTCCGGTCAAGGTAGAGTGTTGGCAGGCTTCTTTGGACAAGAAGCTCGTGGGTTCTAAATTCAAGCGGGATGCCAAGGCCGTGCAGGCGGGCGTGGAGGCCTTAGACCAGCCCCTTCTCGAGAGTTTAGCTGCGAAGCTGAACGCAACGGGGTCCGTGATCATTGACACCGCTACCCCTCTAACAGACGGCAGCTCCTCCGTGGAGCTTTCGCGTGACCTCCTGACGATCCAAAAGGTGACCCGGCTTCAGACTGTTCGGGAATATACACCCAATGTCATCGAGCCTTCATTTGGTATCGGCCGTATATTGTATTGTTTACTTGAGCAGGTATACTGGCATCGGCCGGAGCAAGTCGCAAAGGCTGTGAGTTGAAGAAGTCCCTTCCCCCACCTCCCTCATATAATAGCAACTAAGTGATGACTTTCAGGTTCTATCACTACCTCTTGCCGTCGCGCCAACCAAGGTTCTCATCGTGCCCATCTCAGCACAGGCTCAGTTCAGACCCATTACGCGCAAATTGTCCGCTCGCCTCCGTGAGATGGGTATAGCGAATAATGTCGATTCTTCTGGTGCCTCGATCGGCAAAAGGTACGCAAGGAACGACGAACTCGGCACGCCACTCGGTATCACAGTGGACTTCAAGACGGTAGAAGATGGAACCATCACCCTGAGAGACCGAGACACCACAACCCAGCTCCGGGGTTCCGAGGATAAAGTTTTGGAGGCGGTGAAGAATCTAGTTAACGGCATAGAGTCGTGGGACCAGATTGAAGAGCGTGCAAAGCTTATAGAGGAAGAGCGTGCACAACGGAAAGAGCTTGAAGGGTGTCTGGTACCTTTCTCAGCCAATAGTCAAGATGATGACTAGGAGAATGAAGTATGGTTTTAACGAGGGCTTATACGGTGAGGTTAATATGGACTGACTTTGTAGGTCTCTCGTCCCACATTAAACTTTTCTCTGTGTTTTTTGATATCATTGATTTGGTTAATATACCAGGCGCCGGGATTCTACAGCTCCCGAGCATCTCTAGCCATTTTGAATTTTTGAATGGAATCTACCGATTTGGTATAGAAAAACAGATCATAGTAAGAGCGCGCTACCTTGATATAAAAAAAAAAAAGNATCAAGTACAAGAAAGTTTACTACCTATATCTATTCCTAGCTCCAATTAATTACTTGTGATTTAAACCTTTTATATACGGCAGATAACTAATAGGGCTGGTAGGGTACCTAATTAAAAAGCTTCACCTTTCTTAAACGCGTATTAGTAACAATAATTAAGTGTAAAGGAAAGTAAAGCTTGAGAAGTTTTAACAGTAAACCTTAAAACTTTATAAAAGTAGTCGGCTTTTTTATTAGCTTATATAGTTATGGATGCCACAGATTTGACCTACTAACAGGACCCACTAACCTGACTGGCAGGGCTAGCCTGGCTAGCCAACCGATCACTTGATTAAGCATTCGTGCACTTATAAATATTTAGCCACTTAATTTATAGCTATAGGATTTTTTTTCTTTTTTATTTTGTAATTAATATATAAATAATACTTTAACTAAAAGCTTTGCTTTTATAAAAAAAGCTAATTATAATAATTATAAGATTATAAACATTAAATTTAAATTTAAACTATTAATTTTAATAATCTTTTTAATAAATTTTAATATATATATCTTTATAAGTATTTAATTTAAGCTTAAACCTTAAAACTTAAACTTAATAAAAACATAAAATATAACACATATTTTTATATATACTTTATATAAACTTATTAATTTATATTAAAAGTTTAAAATTAAAACCTTAATAGCTATAAAAAAGCATATATATTATTACTAGATATGTTTCCTGCCCCTTAAAGACGGTATAGCTAGGGCTAAGTGAAATCTTCGTTATTAGGGGCTATGGAGGCTAATATGTAGCGTTCTCTTGAGGTTCCCAATGCTGCATTTGAAGACGAAGCAAGTAACACGTTCAATCAAGTTCTGGGAACGGCAATCCTTACTCCCCACGCGGACAATAGGCGGGCTATCTGGCTTCTAATATCTATCAGACCTGGTTACCAGACCTACGGAGACTGGGCCAATGCGGAGCGTTGGTTTGAGCATGCCTCTGCCAATGCTTTGTCGGCCTGGGACAACAACAACGGCATAGCAAAGTCGCTATAGGGAGGCCTCAATAAAGAGTACTTCTCTTGTATGTCGGGCGAAGGGAGAACACTTAAGGCTATATTTGGGGTCTGCGGAATCAAGATTATTCCTGGTAGCTTCGAGGTCAGTAGTTCGTAGGCAGAATCTCGTCGGATTGGCCGCGAGGGTCGGTTTGCCGCAAAGCTAAACGGTGGTTCATATCTCGGTGGCAACACTGCTTTCTCCAACGACAACAACACCTCAATGATGTGAATATGGAGATGTTTCACAGAGACCTTTTACGCAGATAGCTTAGCTCCCCGGTATTACCCGTGCCTTTGATTGTCTACCCAACTCCCCACCTAGCATAGACAATTGAACTATACTTGATGGCCTTTCCTTTGTTGCCACGTTACGGATCCGGACCTATTGTTGGCTATTCGATTCCCAGATGGCATCACGGCTCTAATGGAAATTTGATGATTGCATGGTGGCCTCACTCATGCCCGTAGATAAATACGTGTCTGTCGTATTAGGATTTCGCCATGGACGAGTTCGGCGCATCGAAGGATCTCCCCTCATCGCCATGGGCCGAGCGATATGAATTGAACCACCTCACATTCAGATCGGGAAATGCCAATCATTCCATGCTCGCGCCAGAGTTCCCGAGGATAGACGATCCAAAATATTACGACCGGGACCCTCTTCCCACCGACAAGCTCCCCCAACACAGCAGCGAGATTGACCTCCTGCTGCTCACCGAAGAACAGCAGAGAACTTACCTCTTTGGCGCCGAAACGTGGACGACTGCTGCAATACGTCGATATGTACGCTTTTCCCAAAGTTCTGGCTTCATCTCAGGGGGTCATCGGTTGGTGGATGCGACGAGAGCGGCTGGCTCTCAATTCTCTTCTCTACTCCCCTCGCCTCTTGCACCATCCTCGCCCTTCTCTCCTGGTCTTCGAAGGTCGGCAGGGGCGATGGGATTGAACGACGAGAAGAATTTCACCGTCTATCACCATGAAAGGATCCAGGTCGACGAAACAAACTGGTTGACTTTTTGGCGTAAAAGAAGATGGTTTGATTGGATCGAAGTCTCCCCGCCCTATACGGCGCCTGCAGGCAGGACCTGGAGCGTGGATGATCCAGAAATCTGGGGCATGTTGAGTGTTGTCATCGAATTGGCAAATCGCATCATGCTCGCCCTCATCGCAGACAGGAACGATGGCGGTATGTAAACAAACAAGCACTTGGTTAATACACTAAACTAATCGCTAAAACCATTGCAGTAAGTGAGACAACGATTCCCCGAATCCCTCCGTTCGGTGCCCACGAGGGTAGCTACTATACCACAGACTTACGCTCTCTAGCTCCAAACGATTCTCTATGGCCGAATAGATTATTGGGAGAACTACGTCGACGAATTTGGCGAGGCGCCCGACCCAAATGCTTCGGTGCTCCTCAGCCAAGCCGCAGAGCAAAAGATGTCTCAAAATAGAATGGAGGCGTCTTGCGAATGGGGAGATGCCAGTGAGTAAAACCAGCCGGCAACTGATAAATAATTAAAACAGAGCTCGCTAAAAAGTTGCTTGGTACAGTGGCTGGCTATAGCAGTAGAGACTGGACGCGCCGACTTAACAGGCTTCTCCTAAAGACAGTATTCAGTTTTGCGTCCATGCCCGCTGCTGAGGGCTTAACTCAGGCCAGGCCTCTCATTAATGATAAACATTTCCCCTATAACTCGATCATTTTAATCGATACCCGAGTCTTAGAAGGCATGCTGAGGAAGGATTTAGCCCTGGGAGAGCTATGTACACTTCAGGTGAATTGCGCAATGATGGTAAGTTGGCCCATATCTTCTTCCACTGCTGGGTGCCCTTTTATGTTAATTCGTCGCTTGCTAGATGGTGCATGAGCTTATGCACGCAATAATAATCGCTCGCTATTTAAATGACGACGACTTTGCTGGAAACATGCTAGACAAGGCTAGAAGTGGTGAACTTGACGCAGATGAGCCCGTATGTGTTTTATGATGCGCATTGATTGTGCCGCTCCCCGATAGATCTTTGCTAAGATATCCAAGTATTTAGACGGCAAGGGTATGGCTGAAATGGGACGCTACATGGAACAATTGTTTTTCGGCGGCTGCTCATGTCTTTTGCGTAAGCGCATTACCCTTGTCAATCTCGAAGGAAAAGCTTATCTCTGGCATCTAACATCTAACATCTAACATCTAACAGCCCTGGAAAGTGAGGGTGAGCCAAGACCTAGACCAATAGTTATGCTGTTTAGAGACTGGCCGTATCCCGGGACTCAACAAAAGGCAGCCCCGAACAGCGCTTTCTTGGAAGATGGTCATGTAAACAAATCATACCACGTGCCACCAGCCTGGTGTGCCAAGATTCTATCCGAGTCCTTCTGGCAAGATCCAAACTTCCCTAGGAAAAGCGAGAATAACTTCCACAGAAACCCCGTATTCCTTGTCGAATACATGACCATAGGCGGCGGCGTAGGCCCCGCCGGGAGACCCATAGTCCAAGACTCGAATCTCATGCCGTATATATATCCCGAGGACGTAAGGGTAGTAGACGATTGGGAAGAAAGAATACGTATCTGGGAGAGTTATAGAGCATCGTGGTAGTGAGTAATTCTGGCAGCGTTCCCCTCTTACTTGAAAACTTTGGAGTATTCTCGTTGGGGACTCTTCATCGTGGAATTCATACAATCAGAGGGATCCTGCAGAGTAGCCCCCGGGGTGCACATGGCTGATCCTGAGTGTGGTAGTGATAGGTCCAAGACTGAGGTACGTAACCTATTACGGCATTGCTGCAATTCCGAGAGCATAGGCAATACTACAGCATGCCGAACGCGATAGACTCGGGTACGGGGTATGCTAACCTTCATTGTACAGTGGTCACGAGGTCCGGTATGAGAACCCGAATTCGAGCTTTTGCGGCGTATTTCAAGCTGACCGAGATGATTGTCGCAAGTGGAATCATGTGGCTAGTCGGCGGGTTGTCCACGACTTCGCGGATTCTTTTGCGAGGAAGCACCTATTCAAGTGCTATGAGATAGCGCGCAATCTAGCAGGGCGGGTTAAAGACGACCGTCGTCGAAGCTTCATGCGCAGCATGCCGTCACCAACACGCGGTTAGTACGCCGGAATCTCATGAACCCGATTATTGGATGTGTTCCGGAAATGTGTGCTCGCTACCTATCCTGTGTGGTTCTGCCCTCGCTGTTGCTGCAAGCTTCCAACCCGACTCGGTTTTGTTACTATGAGGATAACGCTGACTCTACGTCCCCGATAAAGGCTTGACATCTTGGCGCTGGACATGGTACGTCGTCGGTAAGTAGGATAGGCCTGACTCTTATTCTAAATATAGGGAAATATTGGAATTCCCTTTTGGTCGAGACTACGCTGTTTTTAACCACACCACACCAGGACTCCTCATGATGGCATCGATGCCTATTATATATAGGGAGATGGCGGAAAGACCGGCGTCAAGCGTTCTTTGGCAGATACAACTAGCACCTAGTAAGGAGGCCGGTGCTACGACTCATATGCATGTAATACATGCTGATCCTCATGGCGAACGACCGGTTAGTTGGGAACTAGTACCTAATAGAACTTTCCATAACGTGCTCAGACACGGGGAAGCAAAAATGACACGACATACACAACTCGACTACCTGGAGCTGGTTGACGACGTGATTAGGGTAGTCACCGAGGCCGGTGCGATTGTACCGATTCAATTCATGAATGCCATCATCGCTGCTAAAGACGCGCTTCGAGCGGATCGAAAAGAGATACAGAAGAATTACGGGGCTGGTCATGCCACAAGGTGGGCCTCGGATTGGTTTTTCAAAATGCCAGAATACGACCCAACTTGGTGTATCTTCGATAATGGGGGTTGGGAAGCGCACGATTTGGACACTCCCGGCACCTAAAGTAGGATTGAGAGCCAGACACGAAGTGGGCGTTAGGAATGATGTGCTCCTGGCCTCAAGACTAACGAACAACATGGAGCTAAGATAACTGGGATGTGACAGGTTAATTTGTAGATAAAGGCAAGGCTCCTCGAGCGGTGAGGGTATCATGTATATATGGGTTAACTTTATTTGATAGTTCCTCATGGCCATCGATGGAGATGAAGTCCTAACGTGATGACGGCTACAAACAATTGGCAGAATTAAACACAATGTTATAGAGAAGACGTAACACCCACGTTGACCGTCTGATAACGAGGTCATAAAGTGCTGCATGGTAGTGTTGACATTTAGCCGCTCGTCAAAAGGCCGTTGTAATACACCATGTAAAAGTTGTTCAACCTATCGGCTCGCGTTTCGACTCTTTTCGACCGAAGGGGGGTCCTATATCCGGTAGTCACTGCCGTCGTCACGACCCTACTGGTTTTCCTGTTGAAGCTTATCTGGAACGAGTGCATTTGATTGCTAGAATAGATAGCCTTTCTCCGGGTTAACGATGTTTTACCGTGCTGGACGCTATTAATGCTGAAGTAAACGTAGTAAATAGAGCTAGTAAATAAACGGATAGTTGATTGTTTGGCAACGTGCTGGGATTAAAATGGACAAGAAGACGGAACGAGCACCCCTACGCGAGCTCGGACTGAGATCATATACGGGGACGGAACTCAGCTCGTTGGATATAGTGATCAGGACGGTGGACACATCCCGCTCTTCTAGGCGGAGGAGACATTGAGTTTTTTTAGCCTGATGTAGTGAGGCAACGCTGATATATGTCAAGAGACGACAATAGGTTCAATTTGATGGTCATAGTATGTAAGACGAAGGACATGGAATGTAATATGAGAGAGGAATCAAGGGACACTTTACTAGATGGACCAGGAACTTGCTAAATATTAGCTCTTACTTTTGGATTAGATTGATAGAATGTGTTTGTAATTTTTGCACGAAGAGTAGGCAAAATCATACCATATTTCGATGATGGCCATCCCAGCAGTGGCATGCCTGCCTTGGGCTAATCCCCTAATGGCTATTTCTCTTGCAGTTGAGGCAGTATTAGGTGCATCCTGTCACTGCTGCTTTATCTGGCCTTTGTTAACGGGAGCAACAATCCTTATGTCAACAAAATATAGCGTTTGAACGCCGCCCGGGGGTTGCTTCGAGGAAGGTGAGGCAACTTTTGTCAGCTATGCCCTGAGTTTTTTTGGCGAGTTATTGGGGATGTCTCTGTGTATGTTTTCATTCTCGAGTCAGACGAGATTAGCATCTGCAATGCTATTGCACCTTGGCCGTAGGCAAAAGCCGCGTAAGAGTAATAATATAGTGTTTGATTATTTGATTTGGAGCGAAGGTTGCGTGTGCAACCCTATCTTGCATTTCGTCATTGAACTTAATACTACCGAGTTAGGCCGGCCATATTATCGTTAGCATCTCTAGGTTTAGGGAGCAAGATGGTAGGTTAGGGTTTAGATACGCGGCCGAACTATCCTCACATGTAATACCTTGCTGGCAACCTTAAGTAATCCTCTCATCTATTTAAACAGGTAGGCAGTCGCTAGGTCTGTTTCCTGTACATAATCTCTTTATTTGCTTTCTAAAAGGTCCTCATGGTCCCGGGCTGAGTATTTTGATGCGCTTCGTACGTCTATCGTCTATCGTCTATCGTCCGTCGCTTTCACCCTCACTTTCAAATCACCAAAGACGGCAGTGATTTACACATCACAATCAAGATTCTTGCTGCATATAATCCCAGTTCCGTGAATCTACGATCATGGGGGATAAAAAAAGTTGGTTCTCCCTTTGCATTTTCATTGGGATAATTGTAGGGATCTTGGCCACATGCGCTGTCCTTGGTTCACAGCCTTCATTAATATGCCCAGCGCCGGAAACCGGTCCAACCATTTTCCCCATTTATGGAGGTCCGCACGACGTAAAGACCTATCTGTATAAGTGCGGGGTCTGGGAATCCAACACAACAGCATTCTCCGGCACCAGCCTTACAAAAATTGACCCAGATGTATTTGATCTTATGATCAACGGCACCGAGCCATTAGATACGCCTACATATGGCCACACCCTCGATTATAAGCCGTTACGCCAACGTAGAGATACTGGGTCATCTATGAAGGACATCGTATCGCCCAACAATACCTACGAGAACGCGACTAGGGATTGGGAAGGGGCAACTTTGGTGGTGGAAGGCTCGTCGTGCTTCGTCTTTCCGGACATTGCATGCCTCAGATCTTTATAGAGGGCATCGCCTACGGGGTCAATCGTGTTATAATACCGAGAAACTCGACTAGTCATGACGATAGCCTCTAGCCCGCAAACGCAGCTACGCCACCAACAGTAAGTTTCGAGTCTTCGGTACGTGCACTGCCCACAGAGCGGTGTTTAATATACTGGAAAGAACTCGGTCTATGTGCTTGCCCGTGCCTGGAGGCTGGAAATAAAATGCGGAATTTGTGAAGGTCTTGCGTTCACATACATGTTGTCTGTTGATTTGCTGTTTCCCCTGCAGCATTGAGAAAAATGTAGCTGCATCATCCGTCACTTAACATTGTGACGGGGATTCCTAGCTCTTAACGATGTTATTTTCATTTGAAGGTGGCACGCGGAAGTGACTTTCAAGACTTGATTCAGCGTACCAAGTAGAAGATGACGTAGTCAGGCGCAGGAGGACAAGTCTACAAATCGCGCGGCAAGAGGATGTTTCACTAGAAAATGGGTACAGGAACAGGGTATTTATAGTCCGTTAGAATGGCGTGCTAGACAGGCGCAAGCGAGAGTGTTTGAGATCATGGGGCGCTGAACACATCTGATGTACGGTCGTTGTTACTTGACAACAATTTCAAGAGGGTAGGGAATGGTTACCCGGATAGCAGAGGGGGTATTAGAACGTAGGAACTCTCTACTCGATGGAGACTTTAAATGTAGCAGGTGCATCATGTTGACTTGTCCAGGTTCCCAGATGACCATACTTCTTGGGCGAACACCTGCCGGGGATGGTATATCACGTCAACTACCACACGCTTGGACAAGATGCCACCGAGCACCCGGCAGAGTGCTAGCAGCGAGATCCTACTACTACATTGTAACAGCCAACACCTAACAGCTTCCCAGCAATGGCAGGGAGTACCTTAAAGACCATCGTCGCCTGGATAGGCGTGAGAGAACCGGAAGCTGGGAAAGAAGGCCCGCCGCTGCTGAGGAAAAGAGGGGGTAAAAAGATCGGTATAACCATTCCATATGCTCACCTCGCAGAGGAGGGCATAATGTCAGCGCCATCGACTCCATCCCACCAATTAGAGTATCCACAACACAACGGTAGACCACATGGACTTCGGCGTTTGAGGTCGAAGTACGTTAGTCCACAGATCTTGCGCTTGGAGGGTGCTCACTAACTTATTCAATCGGGACAGAAAGTCTTCATGCCGGTTGAAGAATGCTTCCGTCATATGGGAGCCAGCACCGATGAAAACACGGGCTTACCAACCCTATGTGAATTCTTAACTCTTCGAATACTCACCTTCAACTCTCTAACTCCTCACTCTCAACCTTACAAGACTGAATCGATGAAATAGAGGTTGAGAGAGATGGCGGTTGAGAATTGTTATGCTTCGAATCATCGCATCGCCGCTTTCGAGACCGTCCTCTATCCCCTTCCAACAATACCGCAACATTCTTTTCGTACCATTCGCCCTCAGTATCACTACTGTCGTCGTTGCCCCTGTAATCGCAGTTATCATTGTCCTCGTACTCTTGTCCTTGTCGATCATCCCATCGACGCTTTCGAGGCCGTCCTCCATCGCCTTCCAACAACACCGCAATATTCTTGCTGTACCATTCGCCCTCCGTATCACTGTTATCATCTTTGCCCTCGTCGTTCCGCCGCCGCTTGGAAGGGCTTGCACTTTTAGTGCCCCCATCACTATACTGATCAGCTAGCTGTTCAGGCGAAAGCCATTCTGACTCTATGTCGTATTTGTTGCTTCTGCTGTCTTCATTATTTACTGCCCGGAGACGGCTGACGTATCGATCGATTGGAGCTTGAGCTATGAACGGTTTGATAAGTATTAGAATAGCACGGGCAAACCGAGCGAACAAGAATTCCGGTATAACATGTTGTTGTACAACTTTATAGTTGTGATAAGCCGATGCGAACTCTATTGTGCTAGGTTCGGTAGCATGTAATTGGTGGACAACGTAGTGGTTATTTTTCGGCACGATTGCAAATAGGTGAGTATCGAAAGCAAAATGTAGATCATGTCGTAAAGCGATTTTNATTATGCTTTTGGTTAACATCGCGATAACTTCCGTATCGAGACATTGCGTTGATTTCGAACCATTTTTTTTCGGCAGCAGGGATTAAATGTGCGTGGTTGATGAATCCTGCTGTTTGCGTAATAATACACCGATGGTTTGTGATATCAAAATCGGTTGCATGTTTTATTCGAGGCCATCTCGGAATCATCTGATGCGGAAAAGCCCAGTCCTGGAAGCTTGGGACTATAGGATAGGGGCTTAGGTTTTGGGGAGTAGAGGTGACGAAAAACCAGTAGTCAGGTTTAGTAAGGAGATGGTCGAAACCTAGGTTGGAGTCAACGCGTTCGTGGCCTTCTTGGTCTGTTGCAAGATAGCCATCAAAGGCATTGTTGGCTATAATTTGGCAGGCTGTAAGGGCGGTGCCGTAGTGCACACCTTTGAGCGTTGACGATCGATCAAGTCGAGGGAGCATGAATAAGATATCATTCGGACAGGGGTACCCAGGGTGATGGAACATGATTCTATCCTCACCATCCAACTCAGTAGCCACGGGTCGGGGATGAGACTCGTAGATTACAACGGTTGCTGGGCTGTTTGTGCTGCTGTTGTTGACTGACGATTCCAACATGTTTGGTGTATTGTGGTAGGCGTTGTAATGATAGGAATCTCTGGACAGCAACAGGGGGGTTTATCGTTCGTCAGGTTTGGGATTGGTATTGTTTTCGTTGTTGGTGGTGTTGGTGGCGGTAGTAGTGATGTTTGATGTTGTGGTGGGTGTTGTTTTTGTTATGGTTTAATGAAGTTGACCTAGTGATATTTTAGTAAGCAGGTGCAGGGACACCCCATTGGTCGATTAAATAATCAAGGCACGTTTTCCAGATCCTATAGTTGTATGTAGCATTTTGCCAATTCATATACTCACTCATACTACCTCATCATCTACTATGTTGATAGTAGGGGACTAGACTCGCCTTCCAGCCACACAATGTGAAGATGAAAACTACGGTGAAAGCAACGGGGCTCAGTATTATATACCCTAGTGTCCAACAAAGCGTGGCCGCCTCGTCTGTACCACACTATCCAACTCTTTTCATGGAAGTTTGCACTCGAGTGGCCCTCTTTTCCATAGCCGGTTTCCTGCGGGCGCCNGCGCATATTCTCTGCAGAATAACATTTCAAAAATCGTTATCTAACATGATGCTAATTGGCCTGGGGTGTGGGGATCCGAGAGCGAAGAGTTTCTAGGAGTTAGGCTTCATCTCATATAACGGCAGTAGAGATCAAGTCATGGGCACTATACGCTTAATGAGTGAAGCTTGATGATTGTTTAGACTACTATCTAAACGCGCCAATCTTGCTCCGAGGCCTGTATTTGTGTGGGCGCTTGATAGCGCTACGTTTGGTCAGTATCTGAAAGCTACGGTATTTGATATCCAGTATGCAATGTCTCATGCATGGATCTGTATAAACTCCGATGCTTTCGTCTCTTCCACCCACCCATTCACAGCTTTGTTTCTTTCTCTAGTGCCCGCCCTCTTCCTCGAGGAAGACACCGGGAAATTAAGCAGAACAATGTGGTCAACCGGTATTCCAAAGCTACTCGTAGTCGACGGAACCAACCCATAGACCTCCATTTGTCGCATGGAACGCCTATGTGATGCCAACGGGCATCTCGTGAATCAAACGCTTCCGCTTCCAAACCCAACCCAACCGAATAGAATAGAATCAATCCCTATAAGGGCGTACAATGTCGTCCCCCACCGCCCTCCGCTAATCAACCATCCATGGACAACAGAACAAAATGGTTTATCTGTTACCATATTATCGAACCTCTTCCGCTGTTGAAACACCCAAGAATGCGCTAACGTCATGATATCTCATCAAATCGTTATGCGGAGCCATCTCTGCAGATGCGGCCTGGGGAAATGCCTGCAAAGAAGAAAAGAAAAGAAAAGGTTTTGGCACTATAGTTCTAGATGTCAAACAAAAGTCCCCGTCATATCCTCGACAGATCGACCTATGATACGCATAGTAACAAATACGTCTCTTTCGCAAGCGTGCTGCGAATAATCAAAAGCTGTGTCGCGTCAGGTTGCAAGGGAATTGAAGACAGCGCGTCATCGTCCTATACTACCTAGTACGCGCCACGACAAAGCAATAAGCTTGGGACTGGACGTAAACAGTTATTTCTCGCAGATAGTTGGGCCTAAAAGCGTGGGTGCTAGACAGGCGATCGGGATAAAGAAGAGTGCGTTTGTTACCACAGCACGATTCAGTTCCCAAGATGCCATGCGACTGGTTCGTTGTTACAGATCCAGCCTCACCCAACCTGCCACCTCATGTCAGTGAAGGACAGAGATCCGCGTTGAGCTCCCCGAGAAAATCGTCCAAGTAAATGATGCGAAAGCGTTCCCCATACTTGGTTCTAAACACAGGGTTCATCCAAGCTGAAGAGATCGTTGCTTTCCACGTAACAAGCTCTAAATTCCAACCTTGAGAAAGAGCACGAGAGGCATATTCCAGGAAACCTTCGGAAAACTCAGCCTGAGCGGCATCTCCGGTCGCGAGGATCATGGTACCGGGCTCCTGCATATTGTCCAAGATGCTGTTCATCATGTTCAGATGTAGGATCTCGTCAACTCCCTGCTCACCATTTCTGGTTTCATAGCTAGGTCTACCTGTATCCTCGGCCGACTCATCCCCGCTTGTTACCATATTTGTGGGGTGGGTAATGGCTGGTCCTTGCGGAGTTGTCTTGCGCCTTCGCCCGTGCTTGACGGGTGAGAGTTTCTGAACTCGACTGAGTATACTAGTCTTATATCCTTGTTTTTCAGCGTCAACGAAATGTTGAGGCCACTGTGTCCGGCTAACGACGTGGCTGGGCACAGAGCTTGCAAGAACCTTCTTCTTAGCTGGCCGATTACGTTCCATAATAGAAGTCAAAATTTTGAAATTAAAAGCGGGTGCGCGGACGCGGCGATCAATCGGAATATTCTGCGAGATCTTCCAGGAATTGCAGAATCCAATGTGGATGTTGGACATGTCGACAAAAATATGCAAAGGCTTTGCGGTACTAATGGAATCGTCGTGTTCGCTATAGGTTTTCAACTTAAGCATGAAGTTATCATATATAGAACCGTGCTGCTTTCGTTCGGGTGTTGCTGTTGGGCTTTGTGTAGACTGTCTCAAGATCCCAAGGTTACCCTCATTTGCGGCCTTAGTAATGACATCGGCAACGTGGAGAGAAGGATTTTCCTTCTTCAACGCTTCGGCACTGTCTATGACGGGAATTACACCAACGAGGCCATTTCGTTTCGCCGTTTCCTTAGCTTTATCTGGCGTAATTGCTCCACTAATGTAGAATTCAAAGATCCGTTGGGGGTCCCAGAATGGCTTTGACTTGCTAGCTGCTATTGAGGTAAGAGTGGTGTGCTCCTGAATGGATGTAATGGATGGAGAGGGGCTTTTTACGCTCGTCTCTACAGCAAAAAAACCTCTAACAATGCCATGTAGAGATTCGGCACTTGGAATCGTCTCGATATCAGGGGTCCCAATGCTTCCGTAGCCGAGTGTGGGTTCGGGCAAGTCTGGTAGCTTGCGAGTGAGGCTATGCGCGCGAGGGCGCGTGCCATGAGGGCTACCCCCGCCATTAGAATACGAGATTGAAGCAGGTGACTGGCGCTTGGCGTCTGTAGCGGCACCCTTGGCTCCATTTAAGGCAAATGGAGTGATTTGAGGGCGAGAGACAAGCTCATCATTAGAGGGAGTATATGATGGCAACTCAAGAGCAGTCTCTCCGTCTGAAGAAAAGAAAGACTCATCCCCATTTAAGGTGGTAGGAGGCGTTTCGTCGCCTCGAGGCGTACTCAATTGAGAAGATAGGCGTGAAGATGATTTAGAATTCATTGATAAACTGGGCGTTCCGATTAAGACGACGTCGTCGTCATCGGAACAGGTGGAAGGTGTGCCAACCACGATAAAGTCACCATCAAGATGCGTGGATTTGGCCAATTGGCTGAGGTTGCTGCTCGTGAGTGTTGTAGCGACTTCGGATTTAGCATGCATAGTGCTACAACAATGTTAGAAATGTCGAGAATGACGCATGAGAAATGCAATGGCTAGGTTGATTGTTTGATAATGAAAATGGTTGTGAATGATGGTGTTGGGTAAGACTGACCTCCTGGGAAAGGTAGCGTCACAGGTGAGGGCGGTAAGCAAACCGTCGCCTAGATTTGGGGTGGAGGGTCGCTTCTTGACGACTCGTGAGCCCCCAGGGCCGGGCCGTTGAGGGAAGGCCTTCATCCTGCCTACTGGCGACGGAAAAATGGCGGAATTATTGGCGACCGGCAATAGTTTGGTAGAGTCCAACTGTGTGTTATCGTAGGCAAGTGTGTGTGGTGGGCGATCCTGTACAAGATATACCTCGCTTGGTGCGAGGGCCCGAAGGGATTGTAATTTCATGGCCATGTCGGTAAGTAGAGAAAACAACAACAATGGCGCTACGAACCAATAGTGACAACGATGTACAATGGGCTGGTTCTGACCAACGAGGACACTGGGAAAGGTGTATCAGAATACTTCGCAAAAGTGGCTGTGCAAGTGTCAGTTGGAGTACGCGGATAGTTGTGCAAAAGGTGCAGACTGGACGCTGTGGTAAGGGTTATGAAAGATGAGAGATATTCTAGAACTAGGCGGTTGACGACAGGAAGTAAGGAAATGAGGGAGCTCGAAGAGGTAACTTACAGAAGGCAAACTAAATGGTTAGGAGAGAGATGTGGGCGGGGAATGTGCGTGATTGTAGAAGGGATTCATATTCAGGTTGTGTGTACCTGCTTGGAGGTTCTCGGAGCAGATCGTGATGACGGGCCAGATTCAGGGAAGGGTCCGTCAGTGTAGTTGTGCTCGAACGTAGCCGAGGCAGTGAAGTTTAAGCAGGTAGATGGTGGCCAATAGGTTGTGTGAGGTTGGTGATGCAGTCGATGAGCCGGGGAGCAGGGCACAATGTGTGTCTATGTGGCCGCTGGTGATGAGGATGGTGGAAGTGAGACGCGCTCAATGCGACCAGCGACCGAAGGTATCTTTGCAAATATCCTAGAGGGCGTTGGTCCTTGGTATGCGCAAGTAGTTGAAGATAAGCCGACAATGCTGAAGTTGCAACTACAAAGGACAAAGAGCGCATGGGAGCCAAGCCACGGGCTAGAGGGAACAAGCGCGGCTTGATTTGACGACGTCGACTACCTGAGTAGGTTGGGAGTGAGAGTGGGAGTGGGGGGCGAGGGAAGTGAGGAATTGCATGCAAGGCAGATAGACCGACGGGCAGGCGGGTAGGTGGTGTGAAGGGTAGAGGGAGCCGATGGATGGGGGGCCGCAAGATGTTGAAAATGCGAGATAATTTACAATGGACAATGGGCGATGGTGAATGATTTTGTGGTTCGCAAGAGAGCTTGCAGATGCAACAGTCGTAGAAGAGGGCGCATGAGCATGGGAAGAGGTAGGAGAGGTATGTAGTCAAACCACGCCACACTTGTCGTCGATTCATTCGGCCATGGGATTTGCATTCGCATTAGGTACCTGCATGCAGGTATCGAACTAGTAGGTACATACGTATCGAGCTATCGAGAGCCGAGTATGTAGGCATATATATACGATTTAGGTAGTGCCTTGGCTAGGTACACATAAAAGATGACCTAAAGGTACCGGCCCCTACCCCTACCTGTACGTGCCCGCTCCCTAATCCAATCCACTATTGCTGCTATTGCTGCAATTACCTGGTAGGTACCTGCTTGAGGTGGGGTGGGATGCGTTGCCATCGCATTTGGTCAGTCCGAGTTGACTCTCTGTTGGGCATAATCTATATATAAAAACATACCTAGCTCGGCACCCGATGTAGGTATTTGGATAGTATATCTTGTCCCTTAGATAGGTCTTGAAAAATATATCCACTCAACAAACAACATTGAAGATCAAGTGAATACCTCCCAATAGATACTAGGTAACTTGCTTGCTTGCACCTCTCCTACCAAATTGTCCCGTTGCCTACTTACCTAAGTATATACCACCAATGTGTTATGTACCAGGTAGGTAGGTGGTTGGTGCCTAATGTTTTGAGGATGGACGGTCAAGTCACTGTCAGATTGGAAACCACATGATGCAAGTACATATAGCAGATCACTACTGCACGTTAGCAGCAGTCCACAATATACCTTAAATAGGTACTACATCGGTAGGCTTCTCCACATTCGTTCTCGACGCGTCTGCAGCGTGCCCTGGCCTGGCGCTGTAACACGTCAGTCAATGCACACGAGTATCCAATACCATCATTCGACAAGCAAGAGCAATGAACCAATTAACTGAATCTTCAGGCCTCCGTATTTATACAATACCTACTCACAATACATACACGCTATGGCAATATCACTATCATGACATTGACTGGGAGAAAGCTTCTCTGGTATCATCGACACTCTTCAAGTCTATGACGGCGCAAACCAAGCTGAAGTCCCTAGCCGAGGTCATGGTGTATCACCCCAAAAAAAAAATCCTTACTTGTTCTGCCTGCCTGTGAACGCCATGAGCCTGACCGATGACCATCCTAGTGTAGCCTATCCATGACGTTTTACACTCCCCCTATCTCTCTCCAGTCTGTTGTGTGCCGGTTAGCGCTGGACAGCATCAATGTCCTTATCCTTGACGCTCCACCCTCCGTAACTTTCCCTAAGCGCGTCTGCTTCGTCTTGGATGCTTTGTGCCCAGCCTAACAGGATCTTAGCCGCGGAGTCTACCTGTTGTTGTTTCTCTATCTGTGCCGCTTCTTGCTCCAAGGCAGATCGTT
>JAPUUL010001079.1:0-11683 GCA_029590625.1 Lasiodiplodia mahajangana | reverse complement strand
TATGTTGGCTGCTTTTGTGGGTGTTATTGCTGCTGCGCTATTGTAGATGCATGAAGAAGAGCGGAGACGAAGTGAAGGAACGAACAGGGGAGATGGGCAGAGCAGAGCACGGAGAGATTGTGTGTTGAGTGAGTGGTGGTGGTGGTCGGATGAAAGGACTAGTGGCGTGTGGATACCATCGCTGGAATATACCGTTCAGTTCAGTTCGTGTATATGCATAGAATTTTGATTTCTTGACCAGTAAACGAGGCCGGTGGATGTTGGGCGAGTTGAAGTGTTAGTGTATGGGGTTATAGCGGGAGCGAGAGCGAGATGGGAATAGGAATGGGAGCATTGCCAGTAATCTTCATGGCCTGGGCTACCTAGACAAGACGCATTGCCTCGAGTTCAGAAAACGATAATTATTCTTCAAGTGGTAGATCTGTAACTCGGGTCATTTTTCTATGATCGAATCGTTCGGCCGTGATCAATATCTGTTGTTCTATGTAAAAAGGAGTTCTCCCCAGCTGGTTAGGAGAACTTAGGGGTCGATAATATTGAGCCCTAACCCCTACACTGCGATCCAATTGCTATTCTACAGTAACGCAAGTACGACCTATTTTCTGGAGTAAAACTTCCAAAAATCTACAGATAGGGCAACTTTAGGGAAGTGCAGATGATAATTCCGTCTTATATAAACTTTGATTATAAAGTATAATATTCCACTAGGAGGTAGTCAAACATGTTTACTTAAGTATCTACTTAAGTAAACATCACTGATGAAGAAGACGTATACGCACATTAATCTTTGGTGATCTCAATCGCCTCGTTGTAGGAAATAACTATGTCTTCTTCTCCCATTTCTCCTTGTCCCCCTTTTCATCATCTCTCTACCTCTTCCCATTTTGCCTCGGTCCCCTTACATTAAAGAAGGTAATGACGGCCGCTCATATCTTCCCCGCGTCTTGGGGCCAGAAGATGATGGCCGAAATCTTTGGCGATGAATGCAAAGACGACTTGTTCTCGTCATGTAACGGCTTATTATTGCCTACAATGATTGAGAAGGCGATGGACGAATGGGCCATCATCATCGTCCCAAACCTAGCGCGTAAGCAAAAGCCCCCTTGATTTCGATTCCAGTCTGGATATAAACTATGAAAGTGTCGCTTATTGATCCTTTAGTCCCTCGAAATCCGAGGCTAGAGGTTCCAGAAAAGCTACCACAGGGATGAACTCTGTTCCCAAACCATCTATACGTGAGTGTTTCCGGGGGATCAGTCAACGTGTGTTAGCTGGTGCTAACGAAGGTTATCTAGTGCCTAGCCAGCTATGTTTCCCGCTACCATGGCCTCACAAACGATACTCAATCAAGACTTCTCAGACGACGAGCTAGGCTTGTCGTTTGTCGCATCAACCATGACGCGGCCGAGCACGTCTGCATGAGAGAGAGATGTCACGAAAGTCGGAAGATTATGTTCTTATTCTGCAAAGCGAAATAAAAGTAAGTTCAGTGGGTGTCTGGGGGCCTTCAGCAAAAAAAACTACTGAACTAATCACTAGTCGTAGTCATTTACTACGGTCGATAAAATGCGCTGGGAGTTTAGTACAAACCCTGAACTATGCAGGATTCGACTAGATTGTCACAAACCAACCGGATCAAAGGAACAGAGACTTCATTTTAGGCATAATAGAAGAGATAGGCCACGAAGCCGTTCATGCTTGACGGTGCTATGCCGAGCCTCGTAGCAGAAGACGGGGTGCCGAACAAGGCCGTAGCAGCGATGCTGGCAAGTAGAGTCGTGGATATTTGCGAAAAGGAGGATAGCAATGAGAACAAGAGTAATGGAAACAAGGACAAGGACAAGGAAGATTGGATCCGAATGATATCAAACCACCTGCGGCATGAGAAACCACAAACAACATACTCTCGCTCTAATGCTTCTTCTAGTAAAATGAAACCCTGCCCACTTAGATTCCCATCTCATTGTAGTACTTGACCTTGTTGTTGATGTAATCGTCGATAGACTTGGTTTGGTCTGCAAAGCTATGTTTTTCGTTGTCGGCGAGCTTTATCGTGGGAATTTTGTCCTGTTTAAAGCGTCGCTCTAGTTTGTTTTTGGCTTGGGCTAGGTTAGTAGATATAAGTGTCTTATCGGCTGCTGAAAGACTTATGAACCAGCGTGCTCCTGCAGAGCTTAGGTTAAGTAAGATTCCAATTCCGAAATTGTTAAGGACCGCCGGTTCTCCCCATTGTTCCGTAAAGATATTGAGCTTGTTTATGTACTGTGTGATTAGAGTGGAATTGTTGTATTGGAAAAGCTCAGGTTTAAGCTTGTTATAGGATCTCAGAAGTGGGTATGGGAAAGGAGGCACGTCTAGGTTCTGTATTACGGTATTCTGTGACTCTTGGGGTCGTTATAGACGTAGTGAGTCTTTCTGTCGCTGTCTTCTTCATTCTCTTCATCTTCGTTGTGAGCGATTGGGGCAGGGTTTTCACCCAACTCATTCCCTCACCCAACTCACCTTCTCACCCAACTCAACCACCTTACAAACACTTCACAACCCATAACAACCTGCAAGAGCACACTCTAAAGCACAATTACCAGCATACCTTTTACGCCCTCATGCTACCAACTGGCTATATGAAGAGAAAAAAAAGGTGTAGACAGATAAGGAAGAACAGGAGACATATTGCGAGGACGCGATTCTGGACAACGAGGGGGAGTTGCACGACGTTTCGAACTCGCTCTTCCTACTTATAATAGAGAAGGCGTGGATACCGCCGCACTCTTTGTGGAAGGATGGTCAATCCAACACGTTGACCCCTAGGTTACTTAATATCTAGTTATTCGGTTGCTTATTGCTTAACCGCCTACTATTTAATTGCCGTTTATATGATGGAGGCATTACCTGCGGTCGAAGAGGCCGAACTCGCCACAGCAGATAAGATGTGGGATCTACTTTTCTCTGCCATTAACAGTGCTGCCGATCTCGAGGACGAGGGATTGGTCGAATCATTAAAAGAGTATCTCTAAGTACCAATCCGAATAGTGCTCAGAGAGAATTAAGTTCCGGAGATAATATGTACCCAGCTTATATGCCGTGTAATAGTCCAGTTAGTCGACCCAACCCCAGCCGTCTCTAGATCATCCTACGCCTGCGAATAATCCGGTTCTAGTTCCTGGCGATCGTGGGAAATCCTTGAGGTTTGGTAGTTATGACACGACATATCATTATGATCCCAAGAAGCCCATTATCGCTTATTTAAATTTTAATCCATTTCAAAGGTTTGAATTTACTTAGGTATGTTGCACTGGGTTTACTTGATATATACCTTCACTAGCATACGAAATCAATGCGAAGTGCCAATTCATCCCTCCCGTTGCTATGTATGTATCGCAAGGGCTAGCTCTAGTGCATGCTAGGCTCGAAAACACGTTAGCATCGTCGGATGCAAACCCTGCCCCTCCTTTTGTCACTCCTTTCCCATCATTAGCCCCCAACACGTCTGATCATCTACCCGAACCTCATCTTTCCACACTCCACTGGAGGATGGACGACCTGCCACCCTACCCTAACAAGGATCACCTATTCGATCTGGTGCCTGCTTTCGCACTTACTTGCCACCTCACCGCCACATATTGTCACACTTTTTCGTTAGTACGCCGAACTCCTAGACCATTATTAAATGGAGCTGGATGAACTCTACTACTACGGAACCTTATGGGCACACTACACACTGCAGCCAAAGGCTCATTTGGTCTTTGGTGTGATGTATCCTTCTGTCCCAACTCTAGGTATTGTTTGCTGCCGGCCTAGACTTCTAAGCAACTAGCTCCTCCTGAGCTCCATCTAGTATCTCTGCCGCTGGAGATCACACTCCTCGTCTTCGGGTACTTAGGCAAGCCATATCTGCTACAAGGTCGTCTTATACTAAGATATTGTGAACATTACTATGTTGCACTCAGGTTCTTCAAGCTTCGTCTCTGGGCAGACATGCCCATATTCTAAATCTGTTGTACTACAAGGCCACGGGCTATTAAACGTTATGGAGAGCCGGGACAAGATTCCCTACCATTTAATACAGGCTTCGGCAGCACTAGTCTTCAACTAGCTACACACCAAATACCTAAGCATTATATCTTGAATCTCAGAGATACCACTTGCTTTCGTCCTGAACGGAACTAGATATATTTGCCCTTAATAGTCTACAACAATGTCAGTGAGCATCCGATTTGGCACAAGCATTACCATCACTAGGTATCATGTCTTAGTCGCTTGTCGGGTATGAAGAGACTCATATATCCGTATTATGGCCGATTGCGATTCTAGGATAGAACACAGAACTTGGAGATACACATAAAAGAGAGAGGCTACTTCAGTTCCCACCGTGTCTATATCTACTGTTAGCTTCTATCTCAAATATCTTCAACGAAGAGTAAATAAAAACATGGACGGAAGTCAGAATAAGCCTACGACAACACCCCCGTGAGGAGTTCATATGAGGAACATGGCCGTACACAGTGAGTGATAGTGTTCTTATTCATTTCGTTAAGCCAAGACAGAGATCGCTTCGATGACTTGTAGTGAAAACATGCTGTCTATGATACTTCTCGCAAAAGGGAACTGGGCTAGGGTGTAGTCCGGGTATGTGAATCGCTTCATGTCCAGCAAGTGACCAAGACATGATAGTATAGCACTAGTTGATCTTGCTGCTTACACGTTGCACTTTATAAGGTGAGGTTGAAGTTAAAAGGCAATTTGATGCTTCTAATCCCGGTCCATACACTCTAACACCGCGTATATGTACAATGCCCCTCGACAAATGGAACGGCTGCTTATCGTGTATCGGCTTGTGCCTTTCTTCTCTCTTTACTTCCTATACCACATCCGAGTGATCCTAGTTTGCCTCATCTTGCGCTGCAGCTGGAAAATACCGTACATCAGGGCCTCGCTCGTAGGTGGGCAGCCGGGGACGTAGACATCGACGGGGACAATGCGATCGCAGCCTCGAACGACGCTGTAGCTGTAGTGATAGTAACCGCCTCCGTTGGCGCAGCTTCCCATGCTGATGACCCATCGGGGATCCGGCATCTGATCGTAGACTTGGCGTAGGGCGGGTGCCATCTTGTTTGTGAGTGTGCCGGCTACAATCATGACATCGGACTGACGGGGCGAGGCACGGAAAATAATTCCCAGTCGATCTTGATCGTATCGTGGTGTGGACAAGTGCATCATTTCGACGGCGCAGCATGCGAGACCGAAAGTCATGGGCCAGAGGGAAGACTGACGTGCCCAGTTGGCGACTTGGTCAAGAGTGGTGAGAGCATATTGCATGACGCCCTTCTTGGGTTCCTGACTTGCGAGCGGTACCTCTTTTCGTTGGCGGGCGAGACCGGTATGGGTATGGGGTGTCACCGATGTGGCATCTTTCTTAGACGTCGTCGAGATAGAGGCGACGGACTGTAGAGGAGCAATTCGCGACGTCGGATGCGCTGTGCAGGATGCGAAATAACAACGAGTTAACATGGGCTTCAATTTATTTTTGGTTGGAGATACATATGCAGTGGCGGGGGTTGCTGGTCACAAACCTCTCATAGCCAGGGTGGCTATCCTTCTCGAAGACGCCAGCATCTTTCCTCTGTTCTGGTGGACAATACAACAGGTCGGATTAAAGGGACGGGGTATACGGAGGGATGCAATGCTGCTGTAGGACGGAGTGGAGAGTGTTGTTGTCGAGGGAGGCGGATATGCTCAAGGAGCTCCGACTCTGGTTGACTTGGTCGATCTCGAATTCGCCTCGCGCCGAATCGAGCTTGCCCTTTCGCTCAATTGACGTTGACGACTGGCTGCAAGCTGCTTTGAAATGCTGTGCTCTGACTGGTCCAAGCAGCCGTCGGGACAGGTTTTTCCGATGCCCCGATGCTCGATAGTCCGCCCACCTTTACCAAACCTTAAAAGTGATCCCCACTCACCCATACAGCTTCCGATAACCAACCCACGTTCAGAAGCCATGCTCTTGTGCCCAACGATACGAGAACTTGTATAGGTAGGCATATCTTGCTGTAGGTAGACTATCTAGAGCGATCTCTTTACTATCAATTATCAACACGCCTCTCCCCGACACAATGCACAATATCTGCCGATTAAACGTGTTGCAGAGTAGGACGAAGTGCTTCTAATCGAGCTCATATGATTTGTCCAACTATATGGCTCGGATCGTACGGTGCTGGTCTTGCCGTTCTACCATTCCCAACAGACCTTCACACCCCTCTCGGCGTGTTAGCCCGCTCCGCAGATTATACCACTCACCAGTCCGACATAAATTAAGAGGCTCGGTAGCCCAAGTGTTTGTCTAACTGGTATAAAGTGTAGCATCGCAGAGAGTATCCAATCTACGTAGATGCGCATCCCATTCCACCATCTCGAACTCATGGGTCGCAATTGTGACATTACAGCCGACTGGTGGAATCCTCTGCCCAACAGATGCTCGTCGTTCATTTCTCGTCGATCTAGACCTGTTCGGTGGACGCCCGATTTCCGCCGGTGTCTTTAAAGAAAGAAAAAAAATATCTTGCCGGCCGGTTTATCACCTCATGGCGTGCCGACGTGGTAAACACCCTGGTCTGTCATTCCGCTATTAATGGGTTGGGCTGCATGGCATACATACAGCGGCTACGAGAAAGCCACATAGTATCGGATGTGGTAGGTATTTGCGAGGACCTGTTTCAAACACCGGAGCTATCACTACGAAAAATCCTCAGCGAAAATCTTCCAGGTCATGCAGCAATGACTTGCCGCCGTATTGGTTGGGCAATATATATATGAATATGTGTGCACATAAATCACGATGCAGGAATGCAGGTCTGACCCTGGTTGGCTCGCTACGCGGAAGTGCGGGGGCAGGTGGCTGAGTCAGTAGGTAGGTGACCTTCAGAGTTTAGGTTGAGTTGAAAGAACCATAGAAGGAACCCAATCTCTCACATGGATTTCTAGATGATCGAAAAGAGCTATAAAAACTTTGCTGACCTTCCCTACGGTCTGTAAGCAATTCATACTAGAGATCTACACAAACTAATCCCTCGGCTTGCCCATTAACAGCTCTGTTGACAGCCCTTTTGAAAACAGCCCCCTGCCTCTCGCCGCCGCTGTAGGTCCAGCCGAAAACATGATTGACCAGAGGCAAAGGCTATCTAGGGTCCCAATCCTATTGGATCTGTGTATGAAGCGGTGTGTCGCCAAGTTTTCCTGCATACACTGTTGTACGCACTCGGTGACTTGGGGACGAATTCAACACTACAAAGGCTTTGTCGAAGGCAAAAGACGTCGAAAGTGTTTGAGTGCGTTCGGTCGTTCTCCCATCCGGGGAAATGGATGGCAAAGTGGTACAAGTGTTACCACGCCGTGGGTACTGTACTACTCAACACAGCTAGGCAACCCATGCAAATGTCCGATTGTATTAGGTAAGAACTCGAACTCCGTCCCTCCTTTGGGCAATTCGAACATCAAAGAAAAATGACATGGCTAGGTTTATAAAACCGACAGGTACTAGGTAGAAATTAACAGATGATATATGATCTGTATAAGTATAAGCGAGATAGGTATGCCTATATATATACTTTATACCCAGTAGCCATGAAGAGGAACCAAGGTGAGTTTGGTAAAATTGACAAGGAATGACGGGTAAAATTACCTCACCCTGGAAAATCCGGGGAAAGACAGCCCGTCGTCCGCTACCGCTACAGCAGAAGTGGCAGTGATGGCTTTTGTGCAGGCCAATAAGAGCCTACTGCTTGGCACATGTGAGTGGGCCAGATGCTAGCCAGGCGCTAGCAAGGGTGTGTTAGTGAGCTGTACCCTGGCCTGCCTGGGCTTTAGCGCTGGATGGTCCAAGTGTTGCATTGGAACAACGTCACTGACTGTCTCTGGTCTTTTTTTTTTCCTCGGGATCCAGTCGGATCCAAAGCAACTGGCGAACCGGTCACCAACAGCCTCCAGTACAGTACCTGGACAAGGGCCGGGAGCAGTACTGGGAGGAAGTACGAAACACGCTTGGTGTGCCGGTCACGCAGGCCAATGCACACATCTCCCTACATGCCCTACACCATGTCTGACCATGCCATTGTGATTCCCTCCCGCTGGGTGTTTGACAATCACGATCGTCGTCATTAGCGACGACGCATGCAAGGCATTGCTGGCTCACTTGGCTACTTGGCAGACCGAAATTTTTTGAAATTCTGTCAGATCTCCCAAGCATATTTATCCCGTCTTGTCGGTCTTGTCGTTCTTCTCACGCAAAGATGAGCGAACGAATTATCATACCGTACCCGTGACCGTCCTTACCTTGGGTACCTACACTCGGCAAGCGCATGCAAGTACCTTGTAGGCACATGCACGTCGACTTCTTAGCTGAAGCTGCCTTTGAACTCCATTTCCTGACATCATGCAGCCTTCCCTGGTGACAAATTGAAGTGCAGCATCCAATATATACATACCTCACTTACATGCAGATCTGAAGGCGAGATATAAGTCAAAGAAAGGAGTCTCGATATCCGATCCAAGATAGGACTCGATCGATTCTCGAAGGACAAAGAAGAAGAAGAAGAAGAAGAAGGAGAAGAAGCGCACGACTCCGCCAACAAGTTCAACAATACCACTCGGGGGTACTGTATACTTACTTGGACACGAGGTATCCATCTTTATTTACTCCCTGATCTCGAGTCGAGTCGAGTCTGCTGTATTGTAACGTAACCGTGCTGCTGACATCAGCCGCACTGCCAGCATTGCATCCCACCTGCCTGTCTACCTTCTTTATACACACATACCACTCACAACTCTTCTTCACCGCACTAAACAATTGCTGCCTTGTACCTGCTGCCTGCCTATATACCTATTACTTGCCACATTGCTGTGTCGACAGAAGTCTGTTCGATCTGCTAGGTTTTCCTCCCCTGTGTGTGCTGCATGGCATATATGGCACCCATGCCTTATTAAAAAAAACTCGACTGGCCCAATCCTTGCTCGTCCCTTACCAACTGTACCCTGCGAAGTATCCCGATCCTTTCTCTGTAGGCATCAGGATCATCACAGGCTGGATATTGGATAGGTATTAGCACACATTACACTTACACCTAGTTACACCTTACACCACACCACTTGCTTGCATCCTACCTCAAGGTACCTATCGAACAGCCTGACATCTTTATGTACATATCATTCATCCTGGCATCTTGACCGCCCACACCCTCTGCTCCCGCTGTGCTCTCCCCGGTTCATTACCTACAACAAATCCAAACATACCTAGGTGCAGACGCCACTTAGGTATTTTCGACCACCTTAACAGAAATCGCGCGGCTAGCTCTCTACCGGCACCCCTCGCCAATCTTGTCCTTCTCCTCATTGTTCTCCTCGCCTTCTCGGCCCTAATCGTATAAGTGAAGCACTAGCGAACCTACTCCCTGCTAGTACCTAGTCCGTCCCAAGTTCCCCCTCCTCTTGCGGAAGAGAGGTACCTACATATTATTGCTGGTGGACCAGAATCCCCCACTCGAGGTGATCCAAGTCATCTTCAAAAGCCGAGATCCACCCCTGTCGCCGCACTAAGTCGACCGACGGCACTGTAGCAGTCGCGCCAACTGCAGCCCGTCTTGAAATACTAACCAAAAGCCTGTCCGCATCGTCAGCCTCTGACTCTGGTTCTCGATTCCAGGGCCGTGGTCAGCGCATTTGGGGTTTTCGGCTCGCTGTCTTCGAACATGTTGTCTCCTAGATATACACACACTTTCTTACCTATAGTGTAACCTCTCCTTTCGCTCCTCGTGAGCTCTTGGCTCTCTCTATACTACATATATAACTGCCTGCCTGCCATACGCGACGCTCCCAATCCAGGCATGAACTGATGGCATTCCCCGGCCGCGACGGTCGTTATCCAGTATGAACACGCAGGTATCGGATAAGTTATTGGCCGGTGACTACCCGAACCGTGGTCCCGTCGTGTTCGCTGTCACGACGGGCACTCTAGTTTTAGCTACCGTCTTCGTCGCTGCGAGGCTGACCTGTCGCACATTCATCGTCCGACAAGTGACCTGGGACGACTACTTTATAATCTTGGCCTGGATTCTCGCCTTCGGGCTCAGCGTCTCCATCGATTATGGCACTACCGTAGGACTTGGTCGACATGATGCCAATATCAGTGCCCAGGAATGGGACCCCTTAAGGCGTTCTGAATATACCTTCACCGTTTTATATGTGCGTAATACTCTAAACCCCGATAATGAACATTTGGTCTAATACCCTGTAGAATCCAGCTCTCATGGCTTTCAAGACATCGGTACTTATCTTCTACCTCCGCTTGTCGAAAAATACGCAAAAAGTACTTAGGCTGGCTTCGTGGGCTATACTTGTAATCGTGAATCTAGCTGGCACTGTCTTGACCCTCCTCAACATTTTCCAATGCAACCCCGTGGAATCTGCTTTTATCAGGCGACCAGGACAGTGTATCCCTCTATTGACCGAATTTATTTGCTCGGCTCCTATCAATATAGTCACCGATCTCGCCATCTTAACCTTGCCTCTACCTGTCCTAACGAGCATGAGACTGCCCCCGAGGCAGAAGATCATTTTGATTATCACCTTCGCTTTGGGTATATTCGTCACTATTGTCGATGTGGTTCGGATCTATTATCTTCAGACGGCCATTAACGATGCCTCTTCAAAACCTTCTAGCGACCCGAATGCATCGTTTGGAGGATCGCCTGAGTTCGCTTGGAACGCCTCGCTGGCGCTTCTATGGTCTGCTGTGGAAGTGAACGTTGGTATTGCCTGCGCTTGCATTCCGACGCTAAAACCTCTGATCATTCGCATTCTCCCTGCCATGCTCATTGACCCCGATGGTAGTACCCGTCGAGCATCTGACACGGCCGACAGAACACCCACCCTGCAATCCACCTACGGTCACGAATCCACAACTACTGCACGGAATGCTGCTCAAGACGAGCCGCCTATCCCAGACCCGACGCATGAGCCGGAAACGAGCTTTGATGCGCAAATATCAGCCTTGGAGTTTCTCACTACCCCAGATACGGTTGTGGAGGGCGGAGTCGATCGAAACCGTGCTCCTACGCTTAGTAACACAGCAACTACGGGTAGTCTAGACGTATCAGGCGTATACTTTGGCTTCGTTAACATGCGGAAACCTAAGAGTTTGATCCGGATGGCGACTAGGGACTCGTTGAAATACTGCACAACAGTCTCGGTCCTGTTTCTACTTTGGGGTTTCTCATACGGCCTTCTTAACACACTTTCAACCGTCGTAGCCCGGATCTCCCACATGACAGTCCCAGAAACGCTGGGGCTTACCAGCAGTTATTTTGGAGCCGGATACTTCTTTGGGCCGCTTCTGGTGGGCGAGTGGATCTTGCGGCATGATGAACATCGAAGACTTGAAAAGAAGCCAAGAAATGGTGGTTTCGACGATAGCATAGGTGGCTTTAAAGCAACCTTTAGTAAGTATACACCCGATCACCTTGGGCCCTTTCGGGTCAGGCTCGCCGCTATGCCACTCGAATTTGCTTCGGGAAGATATTGACTGATTCGCAGTGCTCGGGTTATGCATCTATGGCATTGGGACAATCATATTTTGGCCATGCGCCGTGCTCACTTCGTTTCCTGGGTTTCTAATCTCCAACTTCGTTGTGGGGTTTGG
>JAPUUL010001078.1:0-11702 GCA_029590625.1 Lasiodiplodia mahajangana | reverse complement strand
GAACTTCGGCCACTCTATCGGCCATGCTATCGAGGCCATCCTTACCCCACAGGTTCTACACGGCGAGTGTGTGGCCATTGGCATGGTCAAAGAAGCCGAACTGGCTCGTTTTCTTGGTGTCCTGAAGCCCGGCGCCGTTGCCCGCCTGACCAAGTGCATTGCGAGCTTCGATCTGCCTACCTCACTGCATGACAAGCGTGTCGTGAAATTAACGGCAGGGAAACACTGTCCCGTGGACACGCTCTTGGAGAAGATGGCCGTCGACAAGAAGAATGAAGGGAGAAATAAGAAAATCGTACTCCTCTCTGCTATCGGCAAAACCTACGAGCCTAAGGCTAGCGTTGTTGACGATGGTGCTATTCGCGTTGCTCTTTCCCCAGCCGTCCGTGTCACTCCAGGCGTCCCCCGAGATCTGAACGTACAGGTCACCCCGCCTGGCTCTAAGAGTATCTCGAACCGTGCTCTTGTTCTGGCTGCTCTCGGACAAGGCACCTGCCGCGTCAAGAATCTCCTTCATTCCGACGACACCCAGTATATGTTGTCGGCCATTGCACAGCTAAATGGTGCTACCTACTCCTGGGAAGACGCCGGGGAAGTTTTGGTTGTCACTGGGAAGGGCGGCAAGCTTCAGTCGAGCGAGCAACCCCTCTATCTAGGGAATGCAGGCACGGCTTCGCGTTTCCTCACTACCGTTGTGGCCCTGTGTACTCCCTCCAAGTCCGACTCAACGGTCTTAACGGGGAATGCACGTATGAAGGTTAGGCCCATCGGGCCTCTCGTGGATGCCTTGCGATCCAATGGTCTCGATGTCAAGTACTTGGGCCAGAACGGTAGCTTGCCAGTACAGGTGGGCGCCGCCGGCGGGTTGGATGGCGGCGTCGTTGAATTAGCCGCGACTATATCCTCGCAGTACGTCTCATCTCTGCTGATGTGCGCCCCATACGCAAAGCAGCCCGTGACGCTTCGCCTTGTCGGCGGGAAACCCATCTCCCAGCTCTACATAGATATGACGATTGCGATGATGAAGCAATTCGGCGTCGTCGTGACCAAGTCACCCGATGAGCCACACACTTACCATATCCCCCAGGGCGCTTACCAGAATCCGGCCGAATACGTGGTCGAGAGCGACGCTAGCTCAGCAACATACCCGTTGGCTATCGCGGCCATAACCGGAACTACGTGTACAATCCCTAACATCGGCACGAGCTCTCTACAAGGTGACGCCCGTTTCGCAGTCGATGTTCTGCGTCCCATGGGATGTACCGTTGAGCAAACAGCTTCCTCTACCACTGTAACAGGGCCTAGCCCGGGATCTTTGGCCGGCATCGTGGTTGACATGGAGCCCATGACCGACGCCTTCCTCACGGCGTCGGTGCTTGCTGCTGTCGCATCAGGCAAGACCACCATCACAGGTATTGCCAACCAACGTGTGAAGGAGTGCAACCGTATTGCTGCCATGCGGGAACAACTGGCCAAGTTCGGCGTTCAATGTCAGGAGCTTGACGACGGCATCATTGTCTCGGGTAAGGGTTACAAAGACTTGACTGAGCCCCAGGGGGGTGTCTTTTGCTACGATGATCATCGTGTTGCTATGAGCTTTAGTGTATTGTCTGTACTCTCGCCAAACCCGGTGGTTGTGCTGGAACGTGAGTGTACGGCCAAGACGTGGCCCGGTTGGTGGGATGTTTTAGCACAAGCCTTCAAAGTACAACTAGCCGGCGACGACACTGAGGCTGCCGATAGTAGAGCGTCTAAGAGGGATGATGCAGGACCATCTGTATTCATTATTGGCATGCGCGGCGCAGGAAAGACTACCACAGGTGGCTGGATGGCGAATATTCTAGGGAGACCCTTCATCGACCTGGATGATGAGCTCGAGAAGCGAGCCGGAATGACTATCCCCCAAATTATTCGCGAGAGTGGCAAAGGCTGGGAAGGCTTCCGAAAGGATGAGGTTGAGCTCCTAAGAGATGTCATGAAGAAGCAGGGTCGAGGGCATGTCTTCTCATGCGGTGGCGGTATCGTTGAAACACCAGAGGCGCGGGAGCTGCTCATCTCTCATCACCGCAATGGGGGGNATAGTCCTTCTCGTCCATCGCGATATTGAACAGATGGTGGAATATCTAATGCGGGACAAAACACGCCCGGCATACACAGAAGAGATTAGGGGTGTTTACGAGAGGCGCAAGCCGTTCTTCCAGGAATGCAGTAATTACGAGTATCACAGCCCGTATCTAGATCCTTCGGGTGGACTACTCGAACCTCCTCCAGATTTCGTGCGCTTCGCCTCCATGATCGGCGGGAAGAGCACACACTTTGACGAGGTCAAAAAGAAGAAAACATCTTTCTTTGTTTCTCTGACTATGCCTAACGTATCGTCGAGGCTTGAGATTATTCCTAGGGTGTGCGTGGGTTCCGATGCTGTGGAACTGCGTGTTGACCTCCTCGAAGACCTATCACCTGAATCAGTAGGCAACCAGATTTCGCTGCTACGCTCCGCAACCAAATTACCCATTGTATTCACGGTCCGGTCTGAATCACAGGGAGGACGATTTACCTGGGCTTCCGAGGAGGAGATACTTCCCTTGTACAGGACGGCTATGCGAATAGGTGTCGAATACGTTGATGTCGAGATGGGCCTCTCTGACGCCACGATAAGAGCCATTCTTGAGATGCGCGGAGGGTCCACTCGCATCATTGCTTCCCACCACGACCCCGAGGGTAGATTATCATGGAAGAATGGCGGATGGCAAACATGGTACAACCGGGCTCTGGAATATGGCGACGTGATCAAACTTGTTGGCGTAGCCAAGAAAATGGAGGACAATTTTGCCCTCGTCAACTTTAGGGATAGGATGTTTGCAGCCCACGGCAAGCCCATCATCGCTCTCAACATGGGCACCATCGGCCAACTATCCCGGATCCTGAACGGTTTCCTCACACCTGTCTCCCATCCCGACCTTCCTTTCAAGGCAGCGCCTGGACAGCTCTCGGCGGCTGAGATCCGTCGCGGATTAGCACTTGTGGGAGAATTGGAGAAGAAGCAGTTTTATCTGTTCGGGAAACCAATCTCGGCGTCGCGATCCCCCGCATTACATAACGCCCTATTCCACCAGGCGGGGTTACCACACGAATATTCTCTTTTTGAGACGGGCGCTGCGACCGACGTGCAAGATCTGATCCGTTCACCCAGTTTTGGAGGCGCTTCGGTTACGATACCCCTCAAACTTGATATTATACCCTTACTAGATGATATCTCGGATGGCGCCAGGGCGATCGGCGCTGTCAACACGATCATCCCAGTTAGGTCTACTAGCGGGGAGAAAGTAAGTCTGCTCGGTGACAACACTGACTGGATGGGTATGGTGCATTCCCTTCATATGGCAGGGCTTATACTACCCCCCAGTACAGCAGACAACACCAATAGTGGTATGGTAGTAGGTTCGGGCGGGACCACAAGGGCCGCTATCTACGCTTTACACTCCCTGGGCTTCAAACCTATCTATCTCGTAGCGCGGAACGAGGCGGCAGTAGGTGATATTATATCCTCATTCCCGCAAGACTATAGCCTCGTGCACGTGGAAGATGCCAGCCATGTCCGCCACTTGCCAAGCGTCATCATTAGCACAGTGCCTGCCGACCGACCCGTGGACACATCCATGCGAGAGCTGTTGGTGTCGGTGTTGAGGCAACCACGGCAAACCGGGCGAAGCCGGATATTCCTCGAGATGGCATACAAGCCCCGCCACACTCCTCTCATGGGACTTGCCGAGGACTCGGGCTGGACTACGATCCCTGGCCTCGAAGTGCTCACATCCCAGGGGTATTACCAGGTAAGCTTCTAGCCGGCGGTGTTTTGTACATCGCATCATCCTTTTGCTAATCTAATGGTCCGCAATAGTTCCAACTCTGGACGGGTATCGCACCACTATTCTCAGACGCGCGAGCAGCAGTGTTGGGCGAGTGATGGAAGCCGAGGCAGTGGAAACAAACGTACATAGAATGGGCGAGACGGTGAATTCTACCCAATTGCTGTTCCACTCATTCGTCTCAACGTGTCATTTCGTCCAAAGACGATGGCCAGATGGCATTTCTGGTTTATATGGGTTGCAGACGCCCGGGGGGATAAAAGGGGAAATTCCAAAATAAGAATAAAATATAGAATGATTCTATCTGAAGTGATGTGCCCCAATGTAGCGCCGCCTTCGCGCAATGTGTCTTAACCGCTTCCCGGCTATTGCATAACGTGTCTCTACCTCAAGGTTCCTAGACGAACACATTACAAGGCACCCTAGGTAGGCATTGTGGTTTGTTCTTATCGACTCTATTCGATGGGATTTCGAGACGGCCACCACTATTCCCAGTCAACAAAAAGGCGTTTGCCTGTAGTTGCACCTATTGTAAGACGGCTAGATAAATCCGTATACCACATCAAGTAACTTTGAATAAGGATCTACAATGTAGTTGCTGGTGGATTGCATCAAGGTGCATCTGGGCAGAAATCTGGGTTCTGGTCTGGGCGGATAGATTGATACGGGGCAGGAACGGGGGCGCCTCCAATTCCTACGTCAGTGGGGACCTGCATATACTACCTAGGTAGGCATACAGTACAGTACAGCATATGTAGATAAGCACCCTTATCCGACCAGAAGCTGGACCTCGGATACGCAGGCCAGGGGAGGTAGTAGCAAGTACCGAACCTATATGTCCGCATAGGGCAATACTAGATAGGTATCTACATGCACCTACATCCTATGTAGGTAGTACCTAGGTTTCGACAGCGGGGGCCTCCCCATTCCTCGCCCAGCGCCGGGTTTTAGATCGAACGCTTCCGCCCATGCCACCACCATGTTCCACTCCACGTCAGCCCAGATGATAGATACCTAAGTCGGCTTTGCTCTCCGCAGAGAGCCACGGGTACTTGGTACTTGATTAATTACATATGTAACACCTACAGTATCCCTCATGCTCTATTACGTATATAGACTACCACCAGCTCCGTCCCGAACCAGAGCAAGCATGCACGTCTAGCCCAGTCGGGCCAAGTCAATTCACATCAAACATATCCGCTGATCACCGCATCACACCAACTGACAACAGTGGACAACAACGAGAGCGAAGTACCTGCGAAGGACTGGGTACCGCACGTAAAGTAAAGGTAAACAGTGTCGCTTTGGTCGAATTCAAGTTAAGATATGTATGTCATGGCACATCCATTGCGCCTCGAATAGCCAAGACGAAATTAATAGACACATACGTAGAAACCCATCAGACTTCCCAAGTTGTCTGACCAAAATTACAGTTCCATCCAATGCCGTCGATGCATGGTGACCATAATCCGTAGCCCCCACCCCGTACATACAAGAGCCTTTTCTTTTATCGGCGCGAGGGCCCCTATCCGTCTATAGTTTGAGGTATTCATACATGACGCTTTTCGTCTCATCAAGAAAAATCAAATCGTCCCGTCGTCTATAATAGTTTTTATGGTGAGTCGTAAACTAGGATGCGCATCCCATAGGCTGCATGCACCTCGTACAGGAAAATCGAAACTCAAATGACTCTACCCGATAAGAAGCACCAAGGCCGTATTTGTACACTCCCGTGGAGAAATGAATTAGTAAAATAGAACTAANGAAAAAAAAGAAAAAAAAAAANGAAAAAGGAAGGAAAAGATGGCAATGGGGAAATAGGAACAATTCCTCATCTTCAGGAGAGAGGCGGGCGTCTATTCTCAACCGACGCCATGGACACCATTACACCCAGTTCATGACGTAGAAACAAAATAAACGAGATGGGTATATGTAGGGAATCCTGATTCGCGCATAATAGCGAATATGGAATTCTAATGACACACCCATACCGGCTCCCCAAGCGATGCAAGAATACGACGGCGTGGTGGGCGTCGGGTATAGTGGTATGTATGGATGGGGTCATTGCGGTCGATAGATGGCCGGCGTCTTCAAATGGGACAAGACCAAGACCAAGACCAAGACCAAGACCAGGCCGGTCTCAAGTTGGTGCATTCGCTTGTCGCCCAAGCGCAGAAAGAGGGGAGCGCTGTGACGAAGATGGTCGGATATATCGACAGTGACATGTCGTCAAGCTGGTCCGTAGAGAGAAGGGAATGAAGCGCAGCATGACGTAGGTGGTGACTCGAGATGATGCACTGAGGGAGCGTGGACGTCATAGGCATGGCGCAACCGGCCAACGAACGTGATGCAAAGACTGGGCGACTGGGGGGGGAGGACTGGGGGACCCTGGACACTGCCTGGAGGAGAACGCAGCGTCGGCATAAGTGCCCGAATGCTTTACTATCAGTAGGGGTGCTGGGGCGTGGTCCGAGGTCCTAGGGAACCACGTCCGACCACTAAACGACGCCCTAACCCAACCCAACCCCAAAATAGGGAACACCCCCACTGGACCCTGCATGAGCTATCGATGTTGGACCCTGATTTTCAGAGAGCGAAAAGTTGGTTGAGATCATGTGGTCCCTCAATCCGCCCATGGCCCGAGCGTCAGCGTATCGCGTCGGCGCCCTCGAAGCTTCTACCACCGTCGACGCACGACTTGATAGCACGACGTGGCGTAACCCAACGTAACGTGACCCTTGTAGCATCACAACACCGACACAATAGCGCTGCGAGACGAGAAACAACGCCCGCCCGACGTTCGAATTTCTCGTTGCCGATGTGAGCCTTGGAATTGACACGTGGTACGTGCAGGTTTTTTTTTTTTTTTTTTTTTAATCCTCTCTCTTTTTACGCTCCTAGGGCACCGCCTCGTCTACGGTGCTTACCAGGGAGTTCGGCGTCGGGGTGGCATACACGGTAGTGCCTTGTCAATGCATCCGCCCGGCTGAATGTCTTCTCTTCCGTGCAGAGACCGCATCGTACCTTTTGTTTGCGTGCGTTATGTATCGTATCCTCGTGCCTAGTGAGATCATAGGGCCTAGAAAACACAGTGTTGCACGGCTTCCCAGTACTCGGGTTGATCCTGTCGCATTTATGCGGCCCTGCCTGGCTGTTGGCAATGGCACCTTCTGGCAACCCTATACCAGGCGTGCTCGTCACACCGGTCGAACCTCGGACGTGATTAAAACGCGCCGGCTTGTCGGTGCCCTTCTCGCTTGTGTTTCTGAAGTAGCGCTGGCGTCTCGAACCGCAGCGTACAGCCATGGTAAGTGCATGTGTACGTGCCACCGTCGGCAGCTGTCCTGTCGGGCCTCTGGATACGCCCGTCATTGCTGCTACCTCCATCCGTGTTACTTGCCTCAGCTGAACTCATGCGTGAAAATGTCGATACCGATGGTGTCAGCTGCGGAGGACGCAACTGTTGCTGTGATTGTTGACGAGATACGAAGGGATACTGCTGCGGAATCTGAACGTTGGACGGCATCGAAAAGTTAAAATCGCTTCGCATCGGTGTCGTGGGCATCGACGGGAATGGTGAAGGTGTTTGTTGCGATGCCACCCTATTCATGTTCGCGCCCCCATTATTTTGTCCCAGGCCGTATGAGCTAGTCTCTTGTGACGGGAATAACGGGAAATTCGAATCCATGTCGGCCTCGCTGAATTCCAATACAGCATCTTTGGGGGAAATTGTAGTCGGCGTGCTCTGCTGTTGCTGACCTTGCTGCGAGTTCCGTGCCATTTGCTGCTGAAGCTGCTTCACGTCCTCCTCGGCTTTTCTCCTCTCGCGAAGCTGTTGAGCGGACTCTAAGCGAGCTTGATTCGTGCCCACCTTGGGGAATTCGTTCACCCCTGAAGCATACGGCGAGCCCTGGCGAAATGGAGATTGGCCTCTTGAATCGATTGATACGGGGGACTGGGCAGCAAATAAATGTCGGTTGTTGGCTGTCTGCAACCTCTGGGTGAATAGGTCGTTACCCGGCGACAGAGCGAGATGGGTTTGCGGAGACGGTGATGCGGACGTTATGGCGAAGGTAGGGCTGTAGAGCTCATCGCTATATACATCCGTCATGGTGCGATCGAGCTTAGGCATGTCGGCACTAACAGCAGAGGCTATATCGTCCAAAGGAAAATGTAAGTAATCATCAACCAACTCTGGGCTTGAATCCAGAGGGAATAGAACGGGAGAATCGGGTCCCTCACCATTCTTCGCTCTCCTATGATCGTCCTCGTGCTCATGAAAGGACGGTGTAGCTGGTGAGTCGCCTCCTATCGAACTCGCCACCGACACGGGACGGGATCTTGTGGACATACCAGGTGCTGACATGTCTGATGTGGGCGCTAACCTCCCTTGCCGCTGCTGTTGCGACCCTGTCAGAGCGGGCAATCCGTCGGCTGTACTCATGTCTCCCATGAGATCATGGCCACTCATCCCCCCGCCACCGTGACCATGTAACGACCCCAGTGCATTAGCGTAGAAGCTCTCGGGCATGGCCATCGACTTCGCCAAAGCAAAAGTATAGTTGTCGCTAGCGCCCGTCATATCGTGCAAACTATCTCCAACGGCGTCGGTGACGGCAATCTGGGGGTTCGTCGTGTTGGCATTATATGGCGATGCGGGTGTGTTGGAGCCCACCGAGGACAATGAAGAGTCTCGCTGGTGGCCAAATCTCTGGGTTTGTCTCGGCGTGTGTTGACTGTGCAACATCCACGAGTCCGAGGACATCGGGTTTAAGCCCTGGCTATTCGAGGTGGCGGGCCTTGTATGATGGTAGCGCTGTGTGGCGGCTAGGGCGGCGGCTGCGGTTGGTATATTGTCTAGTGTCGCGGAGAAGGCAGCTGAATCCGAAGCGGTGAAGGTGCCTGGCTGAAACTCTTGTGTGAACTGCTGCTGGTTGTGTTGTATCTGAGATTGTGGGTGGTATAGCTGTGTCCGTTGTTGTTGTTGTTGTTGATGGTGATGATGTTGTCCGTGGTAGTAGGGAAAGGAATGCTGTTGTTGTTGCTGGGTTCTCGAGGGATAAGTAGTATGCGCAAGCATCATAACTCGTGACTAGATGATTACGAAAGTCCCAGGAAGAATATACTAGTAGCGGTAGTAGTGAATATAGAGTAGCTGATGACAGGTATTAGTCAAGGTTGTGTGGGGTGGGAGGAAGAGCAATGATGAGGATGGGGAGTGGCGAACGAGTCTAGATATAGTCTAATGGACGAAGCAAAGTACCCATGTAATAGGCCGGGATAGACTTGGTACTTTGGGTAGTTGTTTGTTGTGAGGGCGGGAGAAGTACCGGACCTGACGTAGGAGGAGGATAGCCGGTGTATATAAGTCCCAGGTTGACAGATGCTGGATGCTGTATACCTGTGTAAGTAGATGGATGGTAGCGTGCGCTAGTAGGTATATAGGTATCTAAGTATACCAATACACCTCGGATGGGTGTATGTGTGGGGGTGTATGTAGAAGGGGAAAAAAAAAGTGGCCGTTCGACTTCGAACTCCCGCCTCGGCACCTCCCTCATTTTGTATCATTACTGCAACAGTTGGTAATCAATAGCCAGCAACGGGGCGGGACCGAGTCAACGTTGTTCGTCCAGCTGAAAGGAAGAAACGAGAAGCCAGGAGACAATGAAAAAAAAGACGATTGGTCAGATGAGGGCTGCGTAGGCAGTTCTCTCTGTCTCTCCTCCTCGGGTGCCTTTGTAGTGGTAGTCTCCATAATGACTAACAGCTGTGCTTTCTTTCATAACTACGCGTTTTGTGTACATGTCGGCCGTCATCCCTATTCCGCTCTAAGGAAGCCAGCCCGTGAGATACAGATCGGGTTGGTTTTCGCATGAGCAATCTAGTCCAACTGGGCTTCCAAAACGATGGTATCGACAGTACCTTTAGGCAAGTAATGAAGCCTACATGTACTTGGGTACTGTAGGGAAAGTCTGTAGGTACATATGTAGGTAGGCTTGGGGGTGTGTAGAAAGGAATGAGTGCTAGGGATACCCAAGTACTCTTCCAGCCGGGGTAGTCATAGCCCGAGATGGAATGACGTAGTTGCGCTTCCCTTTTTGGATAAGGTCCCTAAGCATATAAAGATTTTCAGATACCTAGGTACATACAGACTTGGCGGCCTGCAGCGTTGGGTATGCAGAGCATTTCGTTGCCAAGCCTAGCCAGACTCGCTTTTCCACGGAGGGATTCACATCCACCGTACCAGTACTGTAGACACAAGTCTAGACAGGGCGAGACCTCGCCCGGTGAGTCAATCGATACCTAAGCTACAATCAACGAGGCCGTTTGTAGAAACCCAATACACCTAACTCTGCCCAAGATTTTGGTAAGAGAGCCATAGAATAAGTGCCAACCATAAATAAAGCCTTTATTGTTCTAAATTGTGCTTCTGGTCCTCATAGAGCTTTGGAAGAATGGATGGCCTGATCATGAGCCGTGACTCTCCAGATGTAAAAGGGTCAGGTAGGTAGGCAGGTAGATGGATACAGGCGGCCTACTTCCTCGTATACTTAGGCGCACAGTACGTAGTAGCCAAGCTACACAGTAAGTTGCCAGCTATCTTACCTAATGTGTGGTTGTTTTTAGAAGCTACTAGGCAATGCCAGATAAAACTTGTTGGCATACCTATGTGACCGTGCCCAGTACCTACTTACCGTAACTATATTGGAAAGGAAAAGACTACCTAAGGTAGGCACACACATACGCATACATCTCAGCAAGCACTGATTACATGATTACATATGTACCGTGCAGACTGTACTTCTACACGCTACAAGCACTTGACCCCCCCCCAACGTATATGGCTGAAATACCGATCGCAACGGGACTACAACTAAAGCGCCGGTCTCCGACATGGCATCGGTCGGGTCGGGTCGGGTCCATCTATTCACCCACGCTTGTGCATGAACGGAAATATGGCATCAGGACAAACTCTCCTCTTGCGACCATCTGTCTAGGCTACCTAATCATAATTACTCAACTTCCGCATGAGACAGAAATGATTGTAAGTGACTTAGGCATTCCCGTACGGGTCAATTTTGTTCCGTCCGCTCTGCGTACGCATACACCGCAGGTCTTTACCGCCATGTACTTCTCTACATACCGAGTATTAACTTACCCAGGTAGGTATTCAGTAACTACCTCCTACCTAATGTCAGAACACCGATTTGAAGGCACATGTTACGGAGTGGACGGAGTTATCATACTTACAGCCTCAGTGTTCGGTGTTAAGACAATGGTGGATCAGTCAGCACCTTGACCAATTTCTTCATCTAGAAAGTCCTGCCCTACCAATAAACTTAGAGCATACCTGTGCGTACAACGGCTGTATGTACTTTCAGCTCGTCGAAGCTGCCGAGAAAAATAGGCTGGCCATCTGTAGCCGATACCAGAATTCTTCAGCCCAGATAGCTACTTTACCTTGTGGACCAGGTGACACTGACGGCGACCCATTTTGCATGAATGAAATATTCGTACGGTTTTGAACATCAACGAAGTGGTAAGTTATACTCTCTAGTGGGGCCAAGGTGGTAAGGTACCTAGACAGAGCTATTGTTGTCGCATGGGCATCGGCTCACTGAACCAATCACCATACAACACGCCACTAAACGCCAGGTCTGTCGATGCGAAACCCCGAATTACCCTACCTGAAAGTTGTCTACCCTTCGTTCTCGCTTCCACTCGCTCCATCGGCTTATAGTTCGGCCCGGGGAGTGTTCATATTCATGCTGAAAGGAGGGGGAGAAAATTCCTCACAGAGACCAGAACAAAGGGAGAGAGCGAGAGGGAAAA
>JAPUUL010001077.1:0-11702 GCA_029590625.1 Lasiodiplodia mahajangana | reverse complement strand
TATGAGGGCGGATAGTCCTTAAACGAGGCTGCGACTGTAGGTGTAGGCGTAGGAGTAGGCGCTGCCATTATGTACAACCTGACCCTTCTTGCCTGTCTGTCTATCTTGTCTGTCCCTCTTGTCTTGTAGTTAACTGTGAAGCAACGGTCTTACAAGCGTAGGTCAATCGAGGTGATTGAGAAATGTGTAGGACGGTAATCAATTCTGCATGTTCGCACTGGTGGGTAACAATATCACTCTAGGAAGAAGACGTAGGAGGAGGCGGCAATGAGTATGGAGCGTATCTAGGTAGCGAGTAACGGAATTCAAAGACATGTAGAGATATCTATCCGTGGACTACCTCGTGCGGATGGTTAAAAGGGTACCAGGTTGCTCGGAGTAGCGAGGGAGGAAGGGCTCTCAACATTAGGTTCGTTCGATATACTTGGGGATCATCTGTATTCTTGTTCGGGCAGTGGCATGGGCAGATCAAGGCAGTGCGATCTAAAAAGCCTCAAGTTGTAAACCTTAAAGACGTTAATTTACGATATGGCACCTAGAATGTCCTTGCAAACAACTGTAATTAGGCTCGAGAGTCTGCCTCGCCTTGGAGCCGATTACCTGTTGGTCATTTGTGCTGACGAACTTTATTCATTATCAATTTACCCCTAGCCGGGGGCATTGTATAGATATTGATGTACCCTGCGCCTGGAAATATACATCAAGATCGTCCCGATAATATTCACATAGACAACATTACGATGGCACTTCTGTAAATGAATGAAACATTACTTTATTGTGTATCATGCTTAGTAGTGTTAAGATTTCGTCTCTAGTCCCGTGAAAAGGGGAGAGGAAGGCCGCGTATCGGGGAATAGCATACACTGCGGCGTGCTCTCTATCCACATCCAATCAACACAAAGGAAACTTTCGTCGGGGCAATCCAAAGTCGTCTCTGTTTCCTATCAACCACATAGAGAAGCCACAACTATCATTGAATGCGTAAGGGTATAGTGCGCGGAAAGAGACGAATAAAAAAGGGGGGTATGAAAAAGAAAACGGCGATGTGTCGCCGATACGTGATTCCACCCCCAAGCTTCTTAACATGAAAACAGAATGATAACAAAACGTTTTGTCGTAGCCCGTTGGGCGAAAGACATTATAGATGAGGGTGAGGTGCTACGGCCTCTCTCGGTCCTTGAATTGACCAATGCGCGAAGAAACTTTCTTAAGCTTTCTTCTTCTGCTTATTCTGGTGCTTCTTCCATTCGACATGCACGACCTCTAAAAACCTCTGCTCGTCCTTAATAGGGACCCAAGAAGTGAGGGACTTCATGGCGTTTTCGAAGTCAGAGTCAATGAGTGTAGCATTAAGTGTGTCGATAATTGCGAGGCTGGTCGCATGTAATATCTCTAACCCCCTAGACGAGGGCTGCGCGTCTACTTCCTTGCCTGTCCCCAGGCTGCTCTCCGGCTGCTCGGGGGGAGATGAACCAAGAAGCATGAAGACGTCCCAAACGCGAAGCTGAACTGGGAATGGTATCGAGAGGTTGAACAGAGTTAAATACCATCGGGTGGCGTAAGCAGTGGGATCGATGCAGAGCTCTTTCTGTTAACTGTTAGAGAAATGGCTAATAACGCATTCGATACTCAACTTACAAGTACTTCAGCCACCTCCTTGTCGTTCAGCCAATGCATTTCAAAATCTTTCAAAGCTCCCATGAGTTCGACAAACCCAGATTGATATATCCGGTTGAGGCCACGAAATAGCCAAAGCCGAACGAGCATTATGAAGCATTGCTCCTCGTCATAATAGCTAAGTAAAGTCGCTGCTAAGGTTGCCATGCCCTGGACATAACCCGTTTCGGGAAAGTAGAGAGACAGGACATGTAAAACTCGGAATAAGAGTCGCTGCCCACCTCGATATCTCCTCCGGAACATGATATGCTGGTTAATGGTCCTTGGTACGTCTAAGTCAATCTGCAAGTCATCCGGTGAAGGCTCGTCTACAAGACGGCGGAAGGCGGCCGTAAGCTCCTCGTCGGATACGTAGTTGACTTGATCATCCTTTGCGCTCGAGGCTAAGAACGAGTACCAAGCTGCGGACCTCCAGCAATCTGGTATGCCTTTCCACGTGCGCTCTATAAGCTTTGGGTTCTTGTTGTCGAAGTGGAAGACTGTGCCCTGTCCTTCAGAGCCAGGTTTCACTATCTTAGCCATCTTCCTCCACTTCTCGGTGCGCTTTACCTCCTTGCGTTTCAGCTCAGCGGCTATTTTCTCGATCCCTTCGTCTTCGGTGATGAACGAAAGACCAGGTTGTAATGCAAGAAGATCACCGGCTTCATCTACTATTCTTCTGTCCTTGTTGTGGGGGAGTTTGTTGGTAGCTTGGCGAATAGTGGAGCGGACAGACCGACGCGATAATGTAGAAAGCTCAGAGGTATGTGTGTTCAGGGACCGTGCCGACAACTTTTTCGTAGGGCCGCGCTTAGCGCCCAACGAGAGTGATGTGACATCCTTTCGGGTGAGAACATTCCTATTTTTACGAGATGAAAACCGAACGGGTGAAGAGCCGGGTGGTGTGGCGGAACTGGGTGGTGAACTTGAGCCTGATTGATGGGGCACAATGAAACCGTAGCGATCGACATCTTCGCCTTGCACCCCCTCCCAATCCTCAATTCCTCCGGCGAGTTGGAGGTTATCTTGTGGCACTGGCGAGGACGTAGAAGCCGACGTTTGAGTAGGGAGTCCAGGTTTTTGGTCGTTTGCTCTGTTACGGGCGAGGCTGGTCAGCATGATCAATTGTAAAGGAGGGCTGGAGAGTCAAGGAAATCATACGCGTCATTGCCATCCGCATCTGACGGGGCTTCTGGGGGAGGCTCAAGTGTCTGGCCAAGCGACCAGATCACCTCGCCGTCTCCCAACTGGAGAACTTCCCCGGATTCATAAAGAGATCTCACCTTTTGAGATTCCTTCTCAGCCTCTGCAGAGATGACACGGATGCTGGGCGGCAGCTTCTGGAATGAGGATGTGTTGTCGTGTACGAGTTCGGACTGTGAGCGTTGGAGGAGGTGCGGCGACTCGGGGAGTTGGARATACGCATTATACCTACATATCGACAGCTCGTGGTGCCGGCTTGCCGTGCCGCTCCGGCATCCTATAGGTACCATGCTCTCGGTATACGATGCGACCTTGCCATATACGACTCGCATGTGGCACACACACATACACACCCCCCCATATCCCGGGGGTAGGGTTGTGTACATATCTACCATGCCGTACCATGCGTCTGAACGAGTCATGTAGCTCCCATTCAGTGCCACCTTTTTCCTCGATTCTTTAGTGGGCGTCTTGAGGGAGGGAGCTGAAAGAAAGCTAACTTTAGTGTAGGTGGTAACTAACACCTCCCCGCATGCCCTGGAAATTTGTTAGCTTGGGCGTGCCAGGCTACCTACCTAAGAGACCCTCTCGACGCCGAAGAATGGGGACCGAATGGCGTCTTGGTTGCGGCCGCCGAGAGGAAACCCCAAAAGAGCAAGAGAGCCGCCAGAAGCGCTAGCCAGGGGGTGTGTGCTAACCTGGCAGTGAGACGCTCGTCTCTTACCTAGAAGCTTCCTACTTACGCGACTTATCACTACTAAGACTACTACTAAGACCGCGACTACTATTGTATACAGTCGGAAATATGCCGCTTTGGGCCTATTCCAGGGCCACGGCATTGGGCGATCTGTTGTTCGTCAGATGCAAGAACACGTCAGAACTGCGGCCTGTATGGTCGCAGTGGGTTTGAGAACGCAGGTGTTGGGGGTGACAGTAGCACTCTGGCCGGAACGAATCCGTGTGCTCGTCGTCAGTCAAGCCCTCGCGAACAGTTTCGGCCACGTCGGTCGAAGTGTTTAATTATGTCTCGACTCGTGGTGCGGTGTGCGTATGTGTATGAAGGCGGCGTGACCATCAAGGTACGGTAAGCAGACGGGTGTGTCTTCGAAGAGGCTAGACTAGGCCACCTTGGGTAGTTCTAGATGGGTTGGTTGTAGTGCATATTTTGCTTTTGGCCTTTGCCTTGATCGACTAAGCACACGTAGCAAGATCAGCACGCCTTGTACCTACAGTAACACCTCTGATGGACGAGACAGGGCCACAACCTCGTGTCCATGTACACCAAATACCTACCATACGTACATCTATTCATGTCATCCCCTGGGTCACGAGATAAATACCATACAGTACCGCTAGGCCACAGTGCATGGGAGGGGTGGCTTGCAGCAGCTGGGTCGGGACGAATCCCGCTTATCGCCCGCACGCTGGCGATTCCTTGCACCAGGATCGCGGATCCGGTGAAACCATGGTGTTTGAAAGGGAGCCACACGCTCGGGTTAATTAATCTAAAGTGGCTGACGTTTGACGGGGCTTTAGAACAGAACCGAAACACTTCGGGGACCTCGGTCGCGGACTCGACTCTAACCTATGATAGTAGACGTACTAAGTTAGACTATGGCCTGGTATTATACCCGTGTAAATAGGATTGTTAGACCATGTACTTACACAGTAGCTGAGGCCACTACATAGGTGCCTGCTGCCGTAATATCTCGAAGGAATCATACTAGTCTATATGTTAGTCCATAGTCTGTGGTTCATAATCTCTCGGATATACAGTATGCATTGTTTCATCCTGTAATAAAAGCGCAAATTATCCCGTAGTGCTATTTCCCCCGCTAGGCACTCCTACAGTGGTGGTTAGTCTACGAGAAAGGATTTGGTTGGTGAATTCTTGTTTTCTTGAGAAAGAGGCTCGTGGCCTATTGCTTCGATAAATTTTCAAGACTCACCTTTTAAAGCTAATCCGAAATTGCGTATTTGCTGAAGGAAAGTCGTCAAATAGAAAATGCATCCTTTTTTTTGTTGCTCTGAATAGTATGAGTGAGACTGACAGGCTCTTACCAACTAAAATGATATGGATACGCCCTCAAACCTGTCTGACCCGATACTCTGGTACACGCTAATGCATGTTCACTAAAATAAGGTAAGACATCTCGAAGGATGGAAGAACACTCCAGGGAGCCATGCCGTCTTCTATCATGCGACGACGTTTCTCAAAATCCATACTACGGCATACTAATATGGCGATTACCGTAAGTCTATGCTTTTGGGGTGGTGCGATTCACTCTAGCTGTCGTGTTCTCGCGATCTATAACCGGTTTCTATGGGTTGATACACCGGCCTTCCCACTTTCGCGAGGCTAGCCGGATCATTCTCGATCGTTATGGGGACCAGTTCCCAGCAATTTGGAACGTGGCCGGTAGGTAATTTCTCGTCGTTTGTTCTTGTGGGGTGCGGCAGGGAAAATTGCGTGCGTCTAGGGATTTAGAATCTGCTAATTAACCACCTTCAGCTTGGCCTGCTTCTGTCAAAGGCGGCGAAGCGGAGTCGTCCTTCGGGGCTCTCAGGCAGGGATTAAGTCTTCGGAAATCCCAACCGTCCGCGGATCAGGAATCGTAATCAGGAGGCTCATGTTAGGAAGGCAAACTGTTTGTTCTTCAGCACTGAGGTTATTGTTAGTAGCACCAGTACGCCGTATCTGCTATACATGTAGGTATGCAGATTGATGCGATCGCTTGGACGTGAGGCGTGGCCTACACTTCCCACCTCCTAATTCTCGGTCCTAAAGCGACTAGGAATCAAAACTAAGCTCTGCGTTAAGTCTTAGTTCGCCATACTATGGCAGTTTCGGTCAAGAGACTGGTGAATGCGCCCTCAAAATGTTACGGCCCAAGCTACCTTGACCCTCCGATGCCACCCTCTCCAAGAGTGTGGCGTGTCTAGGCGAAAGACTAACTCCACCATGACTGGCCCGCAATAGTCGACCTTTCATAGTGGTCCCGTGAGAAGAAAAATAGGCTGAGAATTCCATCGTCAAGCTGTATCCTCGTTGATACTGAAGAAACTTAAAGCTCCGGAGGCTAGTCCGCTAGACTACTGCTGTACGTATATGCCATCGACAGGGGTTGAGCCACTGAAAGGTCAGACAGAGGCGTCCGTCATGAGCCAGCTTCCCGGACCCCTGATGAATGATGGATCATTAACATTTCCAGAGACAGTGTAGCGGTGAGATGAGGTAGCGATGACCTGCTGGTCCACTAATCGCAAAAGGGTACATATCGCGAATCTTGACGCCTAGTCTCTCTCAGTTTGCCCAGCCTAGCGGCTGGTCGGACTGGGTATAACGTTGAGCCCTGTATTGTGTAGTCGATAAACCCATCATGAACTTGATTACCACTGCCTTGCCTATACTTCTAGAACCTCTCCGCAGGTGTAGCAGATTTTAATGGCACTCGGGAGCGGCCGTACAGCTTACTGCTCTCTTCTCCCTTGTCATCATGGCGACCCACAAGGAGGCCTAGAAATATGTCTCCTCGTGACTAGTCAGTAACAAGATGGAGAAACGGTTGAATAGCACGACTCTATCGCGTTAGACCACGCATTTATTTCATGCCCTTTTTTGTCATTCCCTTAACTCAGCCATGAGTGTCAAGCGCCACAACAGGGGCAGCATACTCATAGGTAGCAGGGGCAGTCTCATCAATACATGGGCTATCCCGTCTCGCTGGATCCAAGTTTCTGGACGGTGAATTATTCTGCGCGTTGTACAAAAGGCGTTAGATGCCTGGCTGAACCATTGGCTTGGGATTCTCAAGCGTTGCTGTTGTGCGCCACCCGGAACATTTGACGGAAGTCACTTCACAGTGTCGAGACCAGCATGCCTGTATCTTCGGCACTCGAGTACCTCCCGCCTCCCTGTAAAACCTCATTTACTAACAAAACCTCCGCAAACATCTTCCTCCGCTCCCATGCCGCCTGGTCAAGGGTACGCGTTAGCCGGTTGAACCGCGACCTGCAGCCGAGAGGAATAAGTGGATAGCAAGGGATGTGCCTGTGTGCGTGTAAAGACCAGGGGAAAAGCAGCAAACCAGGCTAGTTCTATTAGGTAGTATGAACGTTACTCTGGCTTTTACGAGCGGTCCCTTGGTCCTATCAGGCCATGCAACAAGGCCATTACTACCCAACAATGCCAGTGTTGTTTGTAGGTCTGTATACCACAAGCCAGGCGGATGCTCAATGCGGGCAACCTGCAATGAGACGTGGTGCCTCTCGACGTCAACTCTTTTCCCTCTCTAGCTAGTGAAACCATGTAAATCAGTGCGATGGCGTGCCCAAATATGTCATCGCGGATTCCTTTGCATGCTACAGATTACCTCACAGCAAAGATGACGAGAGGAAGGGCTGATTATATAGGAGCAGGGAGTTGGTGGAAGTAAATGCAGTACCCGATCGGCAGCGGTACTAACAGCATCGTGGGGTCCAATGTGCTGCGTGTGGGTGACCATCATGCAGTGGTTCTGTCGACCAGGTCATAATACCCATTAGCTCCACATAAGTCTTAAGGCCGTCGTACATTGATTCCGCAACTTGCAGGTGCCAGTTACGGTTCGGGGAGAGAAGAATAATAGGACGTAATTTCGGAACCCATCCTGGTGGTTCGCGGGCTGAGATAACTAAGGTCCAGGTTGGGTAAGCCTATTAGATGATTGCGGTGAGCTCACAAGAGTTTCTGTGTGCGACAGTGACAGCCTCCACCGCACCTTGCAAGCAATAAGTGAAAAAAAAATTGCCTCGATATCCAAAAAGCGCAGATTTGTGTGGAATTCTCCCTTGAGAAAAAAAGATAGTTTTAAAAATGGCCGAGTAGTTGTTCCCGGCCCAGAGACCTTGTCGACTTGCTAACATGTCCATAGCCAAGCAGATACCGTGGAACTCACCGAGGAGGTCCGAGAAACGTTTGTTGTTCACAACCGATCGTTCCAGCGATATGCTATCAACCATAACACGTATTTTGTGCCTGTCGACGAGGTGCGCCACGCACTTCTTATCTCTCAGAAGGGTGAGAGAACAAAGAATAGTGCTAACATACGATGTGCCTAGGACGAAACACTTCGATTACGTATCCAACATGGTGTCCTGAGCATGATGTTCGATAATAGATTCATTTTCCCGCCGATTAGCTCTCCGAGACGTGTCCTCGATTGTGGTTTTGGAACGGGAGAGGTGAGAAGCCCCCTTCCTCCTTGCTCCCCTTTTCTGGTAGGGGGCTTGGTACGCGAATGCCTTGTTGGCGTTTAAAGCTATCAATCTTCGAAATCGTGACCTTTTTGCTCTCCGTATAGCGCTAAACGTTAACTTCTACCACAGTGGGCTCTTCAGGTGGCCTGGGAACATTCTAGATGCGAGGTACGCACAACCCAGTTCCCTCATAAGAACCGCCGCCATCGTTCTTGAGATTGCTATATCCGGCGCGAAATTGCTAGGCAGATTTATTGACGACTCCTTTTCCGTCTCGGGAGCACGTCTTTGTGGAGGCCGAGTGGCGACGAACAGCCGCGAAACACACATTGTTTCTTTAGAAAAGGGCTCGTGATTATAGTACCAAAGAGAGCACACTATGTCGCTTGGAGATTCTAGTCCACTGATTGAGAATTTTTAGGTCCGAGGAATTGACATAACACCACACCACCACAACCCCGAAGAAGGCCTAGAGAACCTATATCTTGATGTCGATGATCTCAATATGTCGTAAGGCTTGTTACGTCCGGACATGGAAGGATCTAACATGAGGATCAGATTCCAATTTTCCTCGAACCATTTCGATCTTATTAATAGTAGATTGGTAGCAGGCGGCATCAACTCTGAGCGTTGGACTGGGTATATTCGCGATATATTTCGATGCCTCCGGCCGGGTGGTTGGGTTCAGATGGTAGAAATTGATTTCAACGCCCAGTCAGATAATGGTGCCCTGACGGATAGTAAGCCTTGCCTAAACGTATGTTGCCAAGGGTCCTCCTGCTTATTCCAGCCGGCAGATTCGGCTCTCCGACAGTGGTCGCAGACATATCTCTATGCGATGGAACAATGCAAGAACCCTAGGGCGCCACGTCAACTCGGGGGCTGGCTAAGACACGCAGGATTCACAGACGTAGACGAGCGAATGATCCCATTGCCGATGTGTGCATGGTCGGACGGTAAGGAACTCAGTCGTGGAGTGATGTTCAGCGTTGACAGAGATTAGATCAAAGAAACTATGATATCGGAGCTGCAAACCAGGAGAATGTCCGAATGTTGTTGTCCTCGTTGGCGATATATCCTTTCACTCACTATCTTAGGTTAGTCCTCGCCGAGGGCATGCCAAGCAGAACTAGGGGCAATGTTGACAGTTATTATAGCATGTCAATTACCGAATTTCACGTTTTGGTAGCGAAGGCGAGAACAGAAGCTGCTAACCCAGCGCTCAAGGTATAATCCTTGACACTCCTAGCATATTATTTCATATTTGTCGAAGACTAGACTTGACGGGACTGAACTGACAAGCCACGGCGTCTTATTTAGCCGTATTTTCCATTGTGAGTACCGCCCCTCCTAAGAACATAAACCATGCAAGTTCTGTAATATTTCTGACGAGATGAGTATAGGTATGTTTGCGTGGGCAAAAAACCCCGTCGGTAGCTATGTCTGCGAATACACTTCGGGACACGCATATGTTATTTCAAACGGATGTTCGCACCAAATCGTCGGCCTTTTGTCGCTTTAATCGAGAGTGCTCACCCTCGAATGTCCGGCATGAAAGCAGATAGATTGGCGTTGGTACGTGTTTTTGCAGGCGAGCCCGCTGCATACGCGTTCAGCCGCAGAGATAGACGTCTTAAGTAATGCACGCGCTCAGCTATGCCCCTAAGGTACTGTAATACTGTCGAGAGGAACCGGCGGGGTGTGTTTGGGGGGAATGATAGCACGACAAGACAAACAACTTTCAGGAAAACAATGAGTTGTTACGGGATACGATCAGGGGGCAGGGGAAATGAGGTCGGCTTAAGGTTTCCGCCAGACTTTAATTAACAGTCCCGAGGACAGGGTAACGAATCAGAAGCATTGATCGTTATTGAACTCCTCTCGCAATGTGACCATTCATAAAGACCCGTGCCAGCTGACTGGGCCGTCGCTATCCATGGCTGTCAGACCGAGCGGGTTCTCGTACACGGACTTGACGGTAACAGGAAAGGTTGGGGGTGTGCATATGCGCGGGACTGCCACTGTCAGTCGCATCTTGGGCGCTGCACTCCGTTTATCCTGATGGAATCACGGCCGTGGACTCCACGATTACTGCGTACCTAGGTTTGGCCCTCGCTCCCACGTGGCNTATCAGGGGTTACCCACTGAGGTGGCAGTGGTTTGCTGTGGTTTGCTGCGGGCTCCTCGGCCACTGGAATGGTGCTGGTGGCCTCGCCGGACTTGGCTGCCCCTTTACTGCTACTCCATACGCCGTAGGACCAATCAGGGAGCGGGCGAGAGGACCAACGAGGTAACTCTCTCACCACCCGTTCGCTCGTTGCCATTGAGTCGAGGGCGGCCGTGTAACCCAAGATAGGCGCCGAGGCAACCCCGACGAAATTAGTCGTCGATGATTACTATCCAGAGCGGCGTAGTGTAGTGTACCTGACCCGTGGACCGTAGTAGCTAAGATGGACAGCTTGTCTGGGTGCATGTGGGCCAGTCCGCGGAAGTGCACTTGCATCCCGACCCTTGTTGTGACAGCACTCTGTCGCCGGCTCTGTTGGTCAGGTGATTTGTATTTTCTCATCCTCTTCGAACCTCCTCGTCACTCTCCCCCTCTCCCTCTCTCTCGTCTATGTGTTGGCGTGATTGTGGCAATATCCAGCACACCTGTCTCTACACTAGTGAGCCGAGAACACGATACAGTGATAGGCCTCGACGCTATATGGCACACGATGCGGATCCCGCGGGGAGGAAGGGCCTCGGTCCTGCTCGAACGGGCCAAGTGAGTTGGAGTTTCAGATGCCGGTATTCTACAGGCATGGCATCGAGATAAAATTAGATAAGATTGATCAATTTCGAGATCGAGTCGCTTCTCTGGGTGGGATGCAAGCCCTCCACGCCCTCCATGCATCGATGATGCCCAAACAAGCCTTGTGCCAAGCCGGCGGCATTCAGCCCTTTGACCAGTCTTCCGGGTGTTGGACGAATCAAATCCGAGCCAGATACCTGAAACAGGCAAAGAAAAAAGAAAGAGCTTACCCGGTCTAGAGCATCGATGGGTGGCTCTTTACGTCCCTGGTAGGTGGCTACCTACCTACTTAAAGTACCTGACCTATACGTACTTTAAGAACACCTAGAGTTACAGCTGTGTCTACCCATTATGTTGTACCATTCTGCATCTACATCCCCTCTATCTGTATTATCTAGGAGTATAAAGTTATATTCAAACGGAATTAGCAGAATGAATTGATTTATTTTGCACGTAAAAGAAAGAAAGGAGCAATTCCGATATGAACAATATCGGATGAACTGACCCTCCAATAATTTTTATCTCCTTATCCTTTTCGGGAAAGCCGCCCCCTGCCTGCGGCAACTAAGAAGGAGGCGGCCCCCAACTGTGCCGCCATCTTTCATTGGCCAATTCAGCACCAGATTTTTGGTATTCCGATTTCAAGCTTCAAATTTACAACCCTCATCAACCACCAACCACCAACCACCACCCTAGTCACAAGACTTGGTGCCCGACCAACCGACCAACCAGACTCTCCATCCCGCCGGCGTAACAATCTCGACGTCGCTCACTCCGGAATCCCCAAATCTCCAAATATCACACATCTCCG
>JAPUUL010001076.1:0-11716 GCA_029590625.1 Lasiodiplodia mahajangana | reverse complement strand
AGTGCGCGCATTCGACACCAGGCATGTGTGCCGCTCGGGTCGACGTCCACGATATCTTGCATCATGATGTGGTCTAGTAGGAACCCGTGAACAGGCCCATTTCGTCCCTTCACGAATGTGCTCTGGAAACGGCCATTGTAGAGTCTCTTAATGCCTGCTTTACCGCGGTATCGTGATCCAAGGAATTCGACGTAGGCGTCCGGATGATCCGCATACATATCTACTACCTGGTAACGGTTACTAAAATTGAGAAGAAAAACAAAGGGGTAGAAGAGTGGACAGACCTCGTTATAGAGGCACTTATCGAGGTAATAACCATATTTGAAGTGGACTTTGCGCACTTCGGCTTCATCTGATACTCGAGAGAGCTCCTTGCGGAGGAGTGAAACCTCCTTCTTCAATTCGGCGATGTCAGCATCCATTCTTGTTCTACTAAGATAGTCAATGCGTTAGGAGAGTATGAAATTCTCACAACAGCAACTTCACTTACACGCCAGCCCCCGACGAGAGTCCACCGTATATATCTACCGTCCCCTGCTGCCGTCAGCACACCTATTACGGGCAACGGATGATGCAACATGCATAGGAGCCATCCCGGCAGATATGAAGCGGCCGGATCTTCGAAGAGACGCATTGGCTGCGGGGTGAATTCTCAACCCCACGCTAGTTAGAATATCTATGTTGGGGTGAGTCTTAAAAGGTGGTCAGCAAGGGCTAGGCACCTCATTTCCTAATCTCCTCTATTTCGGACTGGGTTTTGCAGAGACCCTTTAGTGTCAAATGTGATGCTTTTACGAAATGTCAATATCGTGATACCCCTACATAAATAGCCATTCATTATCCTTCGCCATGCTAACAGCTTCGTGTAGAGTGAAGCTAATTGGTTTTATGTTGCCTTCACATTGAATTTCGCCTCGTCTTCCAAGGGGAGTCGGCATCGTCGTGGATCTCGGGGACGTCGATGCCCTCCCGCAACTGTTTCTTTCTCCTCCAGTCGACGCCGAATCTCTGATCGCGCTCCCCCACAGCCTTCTCGAAATCGAATTGGCCATCTCCCGTGAAGCTCATCATGAGTTTTGGTTCGCCAAGGGGTAGCTTGTCGCCGCGGTCTGTCTGCCAGAGATGATACACCTTACCATACAGTCCGATGACGTGCTTCATCTCTTGTGTTTCCGCAGCTTCCCATGCTTGCTGGAGCCCGGGTACTGTCGGGCCCGGCATTATCAGCATGCCGGATTTCACTTCGTAGACGTGCGAGTGCCAGAGTTTCCGCTCCTCAGCGGGTAGCGACTCGTATAATCTCGGCGTGACCATGTACTCGATGCCGATTATGCGTGCATCAGGGCCAGAGCTATCGTAGAGGATGCATTGGCGGACATCTCAATAGTGTTAGTGAAGGTTCATCTACGGCGCCACATCATCATTGGCCCAATCCCTTACGCTCACGATCAATAGATGACGTATGAACTTGAATGTACCTTCTGAAAGGTGAGCACAGTAGTGATTCGCCTCGACGTATCGACCTGGTTCATCTGCATATGTGTGGAAGGCGTTCAGGTGGGCGCAGAGTCGTTTTGTAGGTTCGAAGTTCTATCTTGGTGTCAGAGCATACCCTAATACGACATGGCATACGGCATTACCTGAATGAGAGAGGCGCCCGTCTCAAGCACTATATCTTCTGCTGGTACCACATCGCCTGGCACATTGCTCGGCTTGGTTCTTGCTGCCATTTCCTTATAGCTAAGGGCTGCTTGGATGAAATGAATTTGTGAGAGTGAGCTCACAAGTGACTAGCAGAGATTCGTAATTAAATAAGACCGATTCGGTCTGGCCATTTCATAGACATGCAGTGATAAGTGGCAACTGATGTCAGTATCGTGATCAGGCGCAGATGATTGTACGTACTGTCGTTTGTTTGGTGATGTCATGATGTCGTTGCAATCGCCAATATCGGTCGGACAGTGTTTCTAGGCGGGGACCGGCCATGCTGTCTGATCCTATCAACATCATATCAAGACTAGTATTTGGGGTATTGCTATTGACTTCGCTTCTAAAAAAAAAAAGGAAAGAAAAAAAGGTCAAGAAACACATATATTCGTCTTTCTGAACTACTCGATTCAGCTGGTATCTCACAATTGAGTGGGCCTGATGACCAGTCTTTATATAGCAACTATTTTCTAGATCACTCACTAAAAACTTGCTACAAAGTAGTCACCGTCCACTGCGACAGAAAACTACGTATTCTACCTATAAGCCGCATCACAAGCGCGACGTATCCGCCAACTAGTAACACAGACTAGCAGACGGGGGACTCAGTAGATGTTGATGTGACTATCAAGATAATCAGCGATGATTGAGAAATCAGCCTACAGGAACCTTCAACTCATATATGTTCCGGCATTTAATCGGCTCCTATAGTCGGCGCCTTTCCACGGCATCGAACAAACTACGTTATAGTGCCTCGGGATTTAGAGGATACTCTTTAAGTATTATGAATCGTCGGAGAAGGATGCTGCCTGTTCGGTTACGGACAGAATCCTTTGCACAACATGCCTTCAAGCCTTTCTCGAAGTGAAGGCTTGGGGGACTCGGAGATACTCCTCTCAGCGTCTAGAACCCAATTACCGGCAAGTGATACTCATTCGCAGCGCCCTGTAACGCGTTAGGCATAAAGTTGTCATTGTCAACAAGACAACCCATCTGCTACGGCCATTCACAACACGCCCCTCTATAGCATCTTTCTATTCTAAAAGCACCCCCCTTTAACGCTAAACCACTGCACTTTCTTGTACTAGGATGTCGACCCCGTCTTTAACGACAACATGTTAACTACTTCTACCCGGACCGTCGCCCGTAGACCCCGGGTTGGGGAAGCTAAGACAGGATAAGACCAATGACGACGATATATACGAAATTATCTAGCTGTAGAAATATGATGGGCCCAGAACCAGTAATAACCGAATGCCATCAAGGTACAGCCAGAGTCAGAAGAGCAAAACGTGGTCGTGGCTGGGGCTCTAGGTAGCTAATAGGAGGGCATGGCTCTGTGGCTGCGCCCTAGGACTACTTCGTAGGGAAGTTACGAATTAGGCCTAGCCAATTGAAATATATTAATTTAGAAAGGGAGACTAGCGAGGCTGAGAAGGCTTTTGTATGAGAGTTGATTCAGACCGTCCGATCCGTTGATGTTTGGCGATGTATTCGGATCGCTGAAGGCTGAGACTAATATGTAACAGATAAAAATTGTCGCGGATTTAGGCGAGCCATCCTGAATAATCATTTGCTTTAGCGAACTTCTTTCTGCCCTATTTATTATCTTACAGAACTCTAGTGAGCGCTCATGATATATTGTTGTGCCAAGAGGACGATATGTGAGGCACGATCCACCTCGAGTAGGATTTTCCACCAGTAATCTTGTTCCCCAAGGCTCATCGTGATCTTGGCCATGAACTATTCAAGCTTTTAAACTCAAGCTCTCATAACTTGATCGTGTCCTTTTCCCACCCTGGTCAAGTCCAAGTCACATCTTTCCTCGCCTTTCATAATGTCTCTCGACGCTCACTCAGCCGCTCTCACATCGTCACTAGCAACGGCGAACCTAGTGCCGGGATCGGCGGCAAGTCTAATCGTAGAGGGGTTCCGCCCGACAACGAAACTCAACGTCAGCTTCGGCGGGAAGGCTGTAGAACTAGGCAACTTCTTCCGCGCCGGAGAATGCAAGGTAGCTCCAACACTTACCTTCGCGGCCGAGGCGGACGCACCGGAGGACGCCTCGTATAGCTTCATATTGACGGATCCGGATGCGCCAACTCCCGATGACCCGAAATTTGCCTTTTGGCGCCACTGGGTGCTTTCGGGTCTGCGACCTCAAAACGTGGCCAATGCCGCTGCTGCGGCGTCGGAGCTGACAGTATATCTTGGCCCCGGGCCAAANGATGAGTGAGTGGCCTAGCCAATGTTATCTCTCTGCGGGAAAGCGTGGGGAATATAGATTCTAATAAGTAATTGCGCAGCTCGAAGCCTCATAGATATTTATTTTTACTCTATCGGGAGCCTAAGGGGCTGAGCTTATCGAAGGAAGATGTCGGCGGCGAGGAGTTCGTCCAGAGGCGTTCTTTCAAGCCCGCTGAGTTTGCCGAGCGGCACGGACTGCATCTTGTCGGTGTCAATTGGATGTATTGCGCCGGCGATGGCTGGAAAGAATAAGATATCCTAGCGTTTCTCTAGTTCGATATAGTGTCTTCGAACAACTACCTCAGGTCCAAATCAAAGGGATTTTGATTGCAGTATCCAGTATTCCCTTGTTCGACTGAGTGTATAATCATTCTGCATTTTTCGTTGCGGCAATAGTCTTCAGTCTTTGTGTGCTCGGATACCACAATGCCCACATAATCTCATGGTTCGCTTCTCTTTGTTGCCGTATCTAGGGTCTTTGTAGCAAATAGGGTATACTAAAGGCATAGTTGGGAGGCTGAGATCCAGATGTAGACGGTCATTTCATAGCAGCCGAGTCATTCTCCAGAACAGCAACTATGCAAACAACCAACTCGATATGCGAAATCGGCCGATATCTAGATGCCGAGGCTAACGACACAGACCCAGACCCAGCTTTAGAATTTATATGCCAGATTTGTAAGCGGAGGAGATTAACGATATCCGCACTCGCCAAGAATTTTGCGCTCGTTGGGAAGCAGTCGACAGGATCGGCCAAGCTTCTTGACTCACTGGTCGACTTATATGTTCATGGATTTGAGCGGACCGTAGTGTTACCCTGTGGGCACGTCTTCGGCGATCGGTGTATACGAGAGAAATTAGCCCAGAAGGATCTTGTGTGCCCATCATGTGGGTTCCGAATGACTTATGTAAGGTGTGGCCATGCAATTACACCCGCCATAATTCCTCTAGGTAGTGCCGATTCGCGTTCTATTCGTGATACCTTCCCCCTCACGATACCTGAGGGTGGGCCAAGGCCAACCCAGTGTAAGGAATGCCGGTGGAAAGCAATAAAGGCCAGGCTTCGGTACGCGCTGGCCTTGGGATGTGTGATGTGCGTACAAAAGGCCCGACCAGGGGTGCCATTCGGTCTCGAAGACGCCAGAGAGCACACTGCGCACTATACCCGACATATGAGCTGTGGGCTCAAGGAAGTGCTGAGCGAGATCATGATGCTCGTACAGCCCAACTTCATCACTCGTAGTACGGAGGAATCGGCGCGGAAGGCAATGGAGGAGGCGGATCGGCGGCGGGCTGATACAGCGCTCCTCAACGTCATAGTGTTAACCGAGTTGGAAGACACCATCTGGCAGGGCACCGCCATGAAGCAGCTTAGCGAGGAGCAGATGAGAAGACATGCAGCAGGGGTCCGTGCTGTAGAATGGAACGTCCTCGGCATGCTCATGGACACTGACAGGAAACCTTGCCGCCGTATGTGGTAATCGTTGAAACCCAACTCACAAAGTACCTGGCATATTGTATGTATGTTAGTAGACTAAGCATCTGTTTTGGTAGTTAGCGTAGTTGCCTGCCGCTCTGTTTCCCCTGCTAGTATGTAGTCCGCGCCCTAAAACGCCCTATAATACTACCTTGTACCCACTTCGCATAGGTATTAATTAGCTGTGCCGCATGCCATTTCACCAGCCATCTCCCCCCACAGCCCCACCTGTGCCGCCCTCTCCCCCGCAGCAGAGCGCAGGATGCAACCTCATTCCAGAGAAGTCTCATGTTGGAAACGTTCGACTTGCTAATTTTAGCGTTAGCTTCAACGATGGTAACATCTATTTTCACCGTTGATCTCTTACAATTCCCTCGCTTCCTTTACGAATCATCATCATCATCTCCCTTATTTATATGTTTCTACATAGCTCTCTATCTGTGTACCTAAGAGTAGAAAACAGACCCGGACTGAAGTTTGTGTACGTGGCACGGGGCTTTCTACATCGGGATATTATGGTCTGCTCGTTGAAGAATTTAGGCAACGATTGAGTCAAGCTTCAGTGTGACTCTGCCAGTGACGACCTAACTGCATGAGACGTGCAGGGGCAAGCGATCCAATGAAGTCTTCGCAAACAACTACCCTTACCGGTTTGAGGAGATCTCGACTGCTCGAATCCAGTCGCCTTATAGGGATTAAACCGTTACAGTAGCTGTGATATTACTACGTAAATGTCCCACTACATTGTACAGTAATAGAGATCTTGAGTACACACTGTCCTTGACCTATCGTGGGTTTGACAATATCTTCACTACAGTCTGGGACTTAGAACATAGTTTAATCACCATGATCGATCGAACTACCTTCGACGAGGATAAACTGATGTGACCACGACACAAATGTATATCGTATAGCAGTAGACAGACAGTGGTTCTTATTAATTAAATTGGTTTGTTTGTTGTTTGTTTATTTGTTATGATTTTGGTGAGGTATCTTGTCACTCAGATCCAGATTCATACCTCGGTATCATTAATACTGTATAGGAAGTCGCCAGTCAACTGCGTCTTATAAATAACTCATAAGCTCCAATCACCGACCCTATCAACAAAAAGAGACTACTGAGAGAGGTTAGATAGCACTGTGGGTTGCCTTCTAACATAAGTATTCCTACCTTATACCCAGGTAAAGAGATTTGGCCCCCAAGTTAGGTAACGTAGGATCGTATCATATACCGACCTGCCATAATAATGATCCTAGAGACTTGTTTGGTATATAAGATACCGTTGGTACCTCAAGGCGTTCCCATGCATGACTTCTCCGAATCCTGATTGCAAAAATATACACATACACAAACTAGTACGGTCTCTACGTAGTCTAGTATACTGGACTTCCCCATTCAACTCAAAGGCCAACGCGCCATATAACGCCAACTGTTCATTCATCATGCTGAAACCCGTGTCCTACGTACTACGGGGATTCCTGGTGAGTATTCTATATGCTAACAATGAATACGTGATACAAGCTACTGACGCAAATGTTCAGGTTATCTTCGGTGCTATCATCTTGGCCCTCTCTGTAACACTGGCCAAGCAACAAGTAGTGGGAAGCCCTCCGGCGGAGACATCTTTCTTTAGCTTTGCTGGCGCCTTTGGGATAATAGCCTCTGCTATCGCTATCCTAACTATACTTGTCGACAAGATCCCCCGAGTTGGCACTATTGTTGCCGACACGCTAGCGTCCCTATTCTACCTTGCGGGTGCTATTGTACGTCTTGAAGGCCTCCCCTTTCTCAGTGAATGTATTTTACTAACCTTTATTCTTTAGGCGTTGACGGTTGCGCTTAAACCTGTGTCCAGCTGCACGTCGTCCGGTGATATTGCCAGATCAGAGCGACTCGTTAACAAGCTCCTCAACGGTGGCTGCAGAAACGTGAAGGGCGGCAAGTTCTGCCCTAATGCCGGCTCGGATACCGGAAAACATTACGATTCATACACATCCGGCCGTTGCCAACAAGTACAGGCAGATTTCGTGTTCGGTTATGTAGCCTTCGTCTTTGGTGTGGCATCCGTTGTCATCACCCTCATCAGCCAGAGACGAGGCGGAACAACTACGGCAACATATGTGTAGATTCTCAAGTTGCCTATTTCCTCTCACTTATCCGGTGAGAAGCGCATGTGAGCTAGGTTGCAGGCCTGGGGGTTAATCAGGGCTCGATAATCCGAGGAATCAGAGTTAGGAGATTCTATTTCGATTTCTTAGCCGGAACGTCCAAGCTTAAAAGCATTAGGAAAGGGCTATTCTAATGGAACACAATTGTATATGAAGCAGGGGATACGAATTATTTGAAGCGAGTGAAAGGATAAGGATACCTATTTGGGTTGGGTGTTCATTGAATGTCTTCAAGCGAGATGCGACGTTAATGATAATGTTAAGGCGAATTGACGGTGTCGGCATTTAGAACAGACCGAGAACAAAATCAAGCACCCCGCAAGAGTTGAGGTTCAGTCAATCCCTCCGTTTGATGTTTTCCGGCTCTCTTTCCGTGTTTACTCACATTGCAAGTGTATATAAGCGGTGAGTGCTACCAACCTAGCAACCTACCCCAGCTCGCCAAGCACAGCCCAACGTCATAAAATTCCCCGTGCCAAGCCTGTCGCCGTCTAAGGACCCCTAACCAACCTCCTTGAGCTGCTAGCTAAATAGCTTGAAGTTCCGAGCTGTATCGGGGATTTAGCAGGCACACCTTATAGCCGAAATATAGCGCCTAAGCGGCTTCTAATCGACCGTTGTTCGCTTGGTGTCGTGATGTGGTCACTCCCGTTCTTATCGTTGCAGATACTGCTTTATAGCAGCACTGTTACACCCGAACATGCGAAGTCGCCTCCAATTTACCCCTCTCGTGAGTTTCTTAGAAGTGCACGCATTATGAAAGATAAACGTTGCTGATGATATACCGAAGCGGCCGGGAAAGGGACCGGGACATGGGCTCATGCGTATACTCGTGCCAGAGATCTCGTCGGCCAAATGACCTTGGAGGAGAGAGCCAACATCACCCGTGGCTTCACTGTTCCCGACAATGTTTGCGCAGGAAATACTGGTACTGTGCCAAGGCTGGATTGGCCTGGCCTTTGCCTTCATGATGCTGGTAACGGAGTGCGGGCGACAGACTTAGTCACGTCTTTCCCGTCTGCTCTCCATGTTGGTGCTAGTTGGGACAGAAACTTGACTTACCAAAGAGCGCTGTACATGGGCATGGAGTTCAAGGCGAAGGGAGGTTAGTTCTAGTTCGGTCACCATTCCCCTGGGCGCTGCAATTGACGTGTAATATAGTAAATGTCCTATTGGGACCGAATGCTGGACCCCTCGGACGAACGCCTCTCGGTGGGCGCAATTGGGAAGGCTTTTCTGTCGACCCTTACCTTTCAGGTCAGCTTGTTGCGGAGAGCATCATAGGCCATCAGGATGCCGGCGTAATCGCTACCTTGAAGGTGCCTCGTTTATCCCTTTGTGCACCTCTCCGTAACTAACCCGTCGTATTTAGCACCTCATTGGTAATGAGCAGGAAACGCATAGGCGCCTATATTTCGGGGTAGAGGCTGCCTCTTCGAATATCGATGACAAGACGCTTCATGAATATTATCTTTGGCCGTTTATGGACGGCGTGAGGGCCGGAACCGCTTCCGTAATGTGCTCGTATAACCGAATCAACAATACTTACGGCTGCATGAATAGTAAGCTCATGAACGGCGTTCTAAAGACCGAGTTAGGATTCGATGGGTTCGTAATGTTAGACTGGAACGCCCAACACGATGTCTTCAGCGCTAATGCTGGCTTGGACATGGTTATGCCGTCGGGTGGTTCTTTCGGCACGAATCTCACTGATGCCGTTGAAAACGGCACCGTTGATGCATCGAGGGTCACAGATATGGCGACTAGGTGAGATCACTAACAATCGCCGTTACAATCTATACCGTATTAACCATTGCTAGAATCATTGCTGCATGGTATCTTGCCGGACAGGATGGCGACAATTTCCCCAAGCCGGGAATCGGTATGAAAAATCTTACCGAGCCTCACGACCAAGTCGATGCTCGTATTCCCGAGTCCAGAGACATCGTTATGGAAGGGGCAATAGCTGGGCATGTATTGGTGAAGAACGACGATGCACTGCCGTTCAAGAAGAACCCCGTGATGATTTCTGTTTTTGGCTATGACGCTACGGTACCTGTGACCAAAAACACCGATATTCTTTTCCAGCTCGGCTATACCTCGTCGCCTGAAATGGGGCAAGCAGTACTAGGCACAGAGAAACACTTTGACCAAGCAGCCAGAGGCGGCACCATCGTCACCGGTGGACGAGCCGGTGCTAACGGTCCTTCATATATCACTGACGTAAGTTGCCACACGCTCTCGTCTTTCTCCGCAACCTAATTGACAAGTATGTAGCCATTGAGTTCTATTCAGCATCGTGCCCGTGCTGATGGCACCTGGGTCAACTGGGACCTTGCGTCGTTCGACCCAGATGTGAACGCTGCTTCGGACGCCTGCCTAGTCTTTATAAATGCCATTGCAACTGAGGGGTGGGACCGCGAGGGACTCCACGACGATTTCAGCGACGGCCTTGTCTTAAATGTAGCCTCCAAGTGTTCCAATACCATCGTAGTTATCCATGCAGCCGGCGTTCGACTTGTCGACCAGTGGATTGAACACCCCAACGTTACCGCAACTATCATCGCCCATCTCCCTGGCCAGGACAGTGGCGAGGCACTAGTCAAGTTATTATATGGCGAGGCTGCATTTTCGGGCAAGCTTCCGTACACCTTGGCGCGCAATGAGAGCGACTACTCAGTATACAAACCTTGCGTCCCCACCTCGCCGAGCGATAATGACCCTCAGTGTGATTACACAGAGGGCGTATACGTGGACTACCGAGACTTTGACGCGAAGAATATTACGCCGCGCTTTGAGTTTGGGTTCGGGCTGAGCTATACCACGTTCATGTACTCATCACTTTCCATCGAGTCACTTGAAGGCTGGTCAGACATCGCCGGGGAGGGATACGCATTGACGAGCGACGAGCTGTGGGAGGTCGTCGCCAAGGTAGATGCTGACATCACCAACGTCGGGTCCGTAGCAGGGGCCGAGGTCGCGCAGTTATACCTTGGTATCCCGAACAGTCCGCCCAAACAACTGCGTGGCTTTGATAAGACTTCGCTCTTGTCGCCGAAGGAATCCTCGACTGTGCATTTCGAATTGACGAGGCGGGACTTCAGTGTGTGGGATGTAGTTGCACAAGCATGGATTGTCCAGACCGGCAATTATACTGTCTGGTTGGGCGCGAGTAGCCGGGACATTAAGCTAACGGGCAACATCGAGGTTTAGACGCCCTCGTTTTGCGTGTTGGTTGATCACCTCATATTCGAACCCACAATGCTTACTTGCCATCGAGACGAGCTCTGAATAGCAGAAGGTGGGATATAAAGCAAAGCTGAAGCCACCAGTCAACACGACATGTGCTCGCTCTATATATATAAGTAGTCTTTACGAATTCATCGTTTTTTTNCTTCGGCATTAAATCACGTAATACTATAGTAACCCTTCGAGACACCCTTTTAACACGCTAATATATTCAATAGTCTACTAGCACTATATACCATTTCTAAACCTTCTATTTGACCCATTTAGCTGCTGCAGCCGCCGAGACGCACGCTGCCGGCGTAGATCTCGTAGGTGTCAGCGTTAGCAGCCGCCTGAGCAGCGGTAAGCTTCTTGGCGGCGGTCTGGCCATAGGCATAGTCATCAGTGCCGTACTAAGGCCCAGTCAGTATTATCAATTACACAACAAAGTCTCGGAGAGGGACATGACTTACAAGGTGAGTGAACTCGTGGAGGATGGATCCACCCTTGTCGTAGTCATCATCGGCGCAGGTGGAGGCTAGCTCAGGGAAATCCCAGTAGCCATTGTTGGGGCAAGGGACGACAACCTTGGCGCTAGGGACAGTGCTATTGGGGAATCCAAGTCAGCGGCTGGTGTCTTCAGCGAGATGTGTGAAGCTATGAAGTGTATGTACAACTTCGAAAGCACGACTCTAGCCCGAACTAGAGCTTTCGGCCTTCGCAATTCATGTTTCATGGAGGGAACTACTTACTATAGCAGGGCAGTGCCATCAGTGCAGCCACTGTAGGTGTCCGTGCAGGAAATAGTAGGCGAGGTGGTTTGCACACCAACCACGTCGTTGTAGATAGTCTGGACCTTGGATTCGACCGAGGTGGACCGGAACCAGG